>CATIWR010303675.1:0-102225 GCA_949677035.1 Omphalea diandra | reverse complement strand
CATAAAGAATAAAATTTCAACGTGTTGTTTTCCTCTTGTAGTAAATATGGTCTCATAATTTGTTAATTAGCAAAATTCTAATTTGTGATATAATATTATTTGTAAATTAGTGTCAAATTCATAATTCCATTACATTTATTTGTTTTAATACTATATCTTGTACATTTTTTCACCTAATTGTGTCTAAGTACATAATTTATTCACTTTAAATACAAAATTTGTTCTTTTTTTTTTTTACTTTTTATATATATTTGAACAAATTATATTTTTATCACTGTAAAATTTGTTCAAATATATACATAAAATAAATAAAAAAATAAAATTTATATTTAAAATGAAAAAATTATATATTTGAATTTTAAATACATAATTGCAATAAATAATATATAGAATTCGACATCATGTAACAGATCTAGTATCATTTTGCATATGATATTATACAATAAGGTAAAATTTTACTAATAAATAAATCACGAGAATATATTTATCAAATAAGAAAATTACATGACATAATTTTATACTTTCTCATCATTTTATATATAGAAATATTTATGAGAGGTGCATAATTTCCTGGACAAACTGATGATATCTGATGACCTCTCCACTGGTTCTTCTTTTGTTCTCGTTTTGTTTGTTTTTCCCCTCCTATGTGATCAATCAAACACATAATTAAGACTTTGCCACTGTTTGTTAAAAAAACAAACCCTTAATTTTTGAGCTATATATTAATGTCTGACCACCTTATGTGTTAATTGCAATTAAATATTTCCAGGGCGATCGAACAAGCATATCTCCTGCATCGATGTTATGCATCCTAAGAAATTTAAGTAATGACATGACACGAAAAATTGAATCCAAGTAAATAAACAAAGAATAAACTCCTTAATCACTTAGTCATATATATATATATTCTTTCACAATCCTATTTTGGTTAAGAGAAACTCGAATGAAAAATTGAAAATATTTAATTATTTATATATATACTGCATGTCGTTTATTTGGAAACTACTAGTATAGCTAAATTTTTAACTATTCAACCAAGCCAGTCAGCCAGACGTTATAGCCTAACAATTTGTAAAAATATCATTGGTTGGTCGTTGATGGGTGTTCAGAACTTCACAACAATAACAATAGAACAAACCATATGTCCATTTCAAATCATATCACTGGACTAATGTCAGTCACCAGATTTTTATGGCTTGATTTTCTTTTGTTTTTCCCCTCATATGTGATCAATTAAACACTTAAAGACTTAACTACTGTTTGTTAAAAAAAATGTTCATCTTACCCTCAAACAAATGATTGATCAAAATATTTGTGGCTTGAAGAAAAAACTGTTTACCTTACCCATCAGTAAGCGGAAACTGCTGACCAGTTCCAGAGTCAATATTTTCAAATAGGTTTTGTCTATTGCTCTGGTAAAATTTCAAGTAGCCTTACCTTTTTTTCCCTGTATCGTAAGAACTAATGTTCCAGTTAGATCCAGTTTCCATCATCCTTGTTTATCGAAAGCAAATACATCATAATATGTCCAGATCAAAATAATAATAATAATAATAATAAAATAATGGAATGACATGTTAGGGAAGATAATAACTTATCATACTCATAGTTGATCCGAACAAACCCATTTTTTTGTTAACAGAACGGCATCAATTTCCTATCCATTCCGACATGGAAATAATGGACAGAATAGACAGCAAATCAACTAATACACTTTCACATTTCAATGTCTTGTTACTAAACCAGGTATCCAATGTTCTCAAAACTCAGAACTTCCAAGTCAATTAGCAACCTAAAATTCAGCACAATTCATAAAAGGATCATGCCCTCTAAAAGAGTGAGAAAATGATAATCAGGTAGATAGTGTAAAGACCCAGACAGGAGCCCTTATACTCATCTAACATTAATCCAAACCAATCACCAAAGACCAAGGACCCATGCAAGAGCTAAGATTCCAAGAACAGGTTTCAGGCTATTCATTTGAATGACTAGCATTTATTCTGAATTAAATGTACAGTAGATTAGGGAAAAGGAAATCAAGGAAAGCTAGTAAGACAAGATAATTCACAGCAATCAGGCATATCAGAA
Organism: Omphalea diandra; assembly: GCA_949677035.1. Taxonomy (NCBI): domain Eukaryota; kingdom Viridiplantae; phylum Streptophyta; class Magnoliopsida; order Malpighiales; family Euphorbiaceae; genus Omphalea; species Omphalea diandra. The sequence goes on along the minus strand of CATIWR010303675.1, from coordinate 100,134 downwards.
CAAGAATTGTAAAAACAACCATCCATATTTTAATTCATAATGTAAGTTGTCTTGACATAAACAAAAGTTAAGAGATGAAAAATAGGAAATAAACGACACAGCTAACAGGAACAAAAGAAAACAAAAACAAAAGCTTTTCTGCATCATACTTCCACAAATGCGCATGAAGCATATCCTTCAATCATTCAGCGGTACTGCAAACAGAACAAACACTATAAGTTACGCTACTCCTCTAATAACAATGCCAAGTATCTACTAGGTTCTTTCGATGTTCTGTTTGGAGATGTGTTAAGCAACTTTTTTCATAAGGAAAATGCATCAAGTAGAAAAGATATCAAACAGCTTCAATCATTCATTACCAAGAAAGAAAAAAAAAAATTTTAAGCATCAAATAATCCCACTGAGACTTGTAGTCATTAACATAAACAAAAAGCCAACAAAAGAATGCAAAATTAAACATAAAAATGAATGAAACCATAAAACTAATATAATAAAATGCTTAAACATGTTACCTTGATAAATCCAATTTCCTTGGCATTGCTGCGGAAGCACTGCCTGCAGCACATCAGGCCATACTTCCTGATCAATCCATGAGGGTTTCCACAAACCCGGCTGTGAAAAGCAACACATACCAATATTAAATTTAGGATTTAAATACGGAGATGCAAATCTTTGGAAAAAAACTACAAGTATACAAACACATATGCATAGTAAAACAGAATCAGTAGCTTTTTGAAGCTTTAGATATAGTATTCCAGTTAAATCCATCTAAGGACTTCCAATTGTTACTGCTTATATAGCCGTCTAATTTAGTCTAAACAAAACCCTAATCGCGTTATCACAATTCATAAGATCTAAAAGCAGATTAACAAACGGGAGACTTAACTAGATCAGCAGACATCAAATTAAAGCAAAAAGAAGATAACATCAGAGCATAGGACAAGATGACGAGACGAAGATTAAAGGATGTACCAAGCACGAGAGCCGGGACCGTAGTTCTTGGGATGCGAGTTCCAGACATTTGAATGTCCCATAGCTTTCGAACGGTGCGCCCCTTGCCGCTACTTACAAGTGCTTAAAACCCTAACTCAGGAGTTTGAGGTTATGTTCATGTCTAAACACGTGACAGTTGTTTTTGTACGAATACCGCACCGCCATTTGGGCTTTGGTTTGGGCGGAGGTGAAAATAGAAGGATTGTTATATAATAAACCCAGTCCATAAAATAATATAGATCAAAAATCTATTATATGAGCTAAAAAATAAAACAAAAGAGCGACACTTTCTTTTCTTTTTTTTTGTTATATATTTTTTTAATAAATATTTATTTTATGTTCTATATAATATCATTATATAAAATAAAAATTATAAAAAAATATAATTATATTAAAATCTTCAGTTAAAAGTAAAATAATATAATTATTTAGGATTAATTATAATATATTTTATATTTAGTTTATAAATTCTATAGTGTTTAAAACAAAAAAGTGAAAATATCAAAACATTTAACTATAAAAGTGAACCTACAGTTTATAAAATATAAACTTATAATTTATAAAAAATGAATTTACAATTTACTGATAATGAATCTACAGTTTATATCAAATAAATTTATATTTTATAAACAATAAACTTACTGCTTACAAAAATTAAACGTACAATTAACAAAAAATAAACTTACAGTTTACAAAAAATAAATCTACAATTTACTGATAATAAATCTACAGTTCATACCAAATGAACCTATATTTTATAAAAAAAATGAACTTACTACTTACAAAAAATGAATATATAGTTTACTGATAATGAATTTACAGTATATACCAAAATGAATTGATAATTTATAAAAAATGAACCCACAACTTACAAAAAATAAATTTACAGTTTACTAATAATAAATCTATAACTTATATAAAAAAGGAAAATTAATAGATAATATAATTTAATATAATAATATAAATTAATATTTGATATAATAACATATTATATTTATTATAATATAATTAATATAATAATATAAATTATATTAAATATTTATATATAATTATATAATTATAATAATATAATATAATTATATACAATATATAACATTATAATATATAACAACACACAAAAATCATTTAAAAAAGAAAAAATGAAATAAGAAAAAAGAAGTAGAAAGTTGTGCACACTAGGAGCACATATTTTTCTTCCCTCCCCACATGTCATGGACTATTGTCTATGTAGCAACATGAATTAGGGGTGCTATATAAATAAGGGTCCATGATATAATTTGCCAAAAATAGAAATTGTGAAACCTATTCGATTCTCTGCATTCGAATAATAAGTTTAGGTCGGATTTACTCATACAAAACTAGCTTTTATTCATCATCTTTTCCACATGATTAAAATAATTATTAGATATATAAATTAATTAAAATTTTCATTTTATATATATAAATAAAAAGAATAAATCATATGAAGTTATAAAGAATATATTTTTTTAAATACATAAAAAGAAAACTTTTTAATTAATATAATTTTTTAATTAATAAGAAAATGAAAAAATAAATTTAGTAACATAATATTAGCACAAAAATTCAATAAAAAATATTAAAATAAAAAAGATATTTTTCTTGTTCACCATTAGTATAAATGTTCGATGCAACAATTAAAATGTCAAAATAATATTAATATAATATTTTCTATTTACAAATGTTTTTAAAAAATGATACACAATAAAATTTTACTTTTATGAGAAAAATACTTTTTTCATAAATAATATTTTTAGTATAAATTTTCTTGTGATTGTATTATTTTGTTAGATTACACAAAAATTTTTGTGGTAGACGTTGAAATGTTTGTAGATAATGTTACATATAATTACTCATGTGAAAAAATATTTTATGATAAATAAACTCCAATATTTGATATTTTATAACCTTGAGATTTATTGATAATCATGACAAAGCAAAGGTGTACCGAATTTTTTATTAATTGAAAATGATATCCTATATTTTCAACTGAAGAGAGAAAATTTTTTAGTAAGAATACGTGGTTCTTATATATTGTTCCATGGTTCGTTCAACATGTACGATAGTATCATAGAAATTCTTGCAAACCATCATTGTATTATTACAAAAGTCATTTGAGAGATTCAAATCTCTTAAAATTATAATTGGATAGTTGACTTTTACTATTCATCTAATTAAAAATTTATAATACAATATAATATATTAATTTATTTATTGTTATAATAAATATCAACATAATAATTATAGAATTTAAATATAATTTTATTTATTATTGTCAATATAAAAAGTTCTATGCCTTTTTAAGTTTAGAAATATTTTTCTTTGTTAGTCATTTTCATATAGAGTATAGATATAGATTGTAGGAATGTTCGGGTTCAATTATAGATTGATTATTTGAAATTATCTAAAATCGGACTGAATATCAATGATTTGAAAATTGAAGGAATCGATATTGTACTGAAATGAAAATTTTTTTGTATCAAATGGAATTGATTTTTCGATTCGGTCTAGTTTAGATATATAAGTCTCATTAATCAGTTTGGTTCAATTTAGATATTTTTTTATATTTTTTTAAAAAATAAATTTACAAAACAATAAATAGATAGATAAACACACACACATATGTGTGTGTATGTATGGATGTACACATACATACATACATACATACATATATACATATATGGTTAAATACTATGACCTATAGGTTTTACCATATTATAATGTTTAGTCTTTCGTTTTTAAAAAATATACTAAATGGTCCCTAGATTTTGACTTCGTTACACAATAAAGGAGTTCCATTCATTTTTTTGCATTTTTGTCATTAACTACATGTGAAAAGACAATAATGCCCCTATTTTAAAATATTGAATAAAGCAAGACAACGACTGTGTGAACATAAGAACTGCTTTCTCCCTCCTTCCTTCATTTTTTCCTATGTTGAACCCATTTTCATATATATCTTACCCATTTTAGCATCGTTTGCATAATTCTCAAACATTGAGCATTAAATTTCAAACAAAATCAATGAGAATCCAAAAAACGTACATTATGATTTGCTCAGGAAGAGAACAAAAGAAGGAAGTTTTGATTTTCAAATAGCCACTGAAGGTTAGTGTTTGCATGTGTAGTATATTATGAATGACAAACTTCTTTTTGGTTTTTCGATGAAAATGAGAGGGGGAATGTTATGAATTTAGGGATGATTTTAGTTTAAAATAAGGTTTTAAATAACTCTGTATGGAGGATGTATTTTGGGGGGTTTTAACTTTGTGTAAGGTTTAAAAATTAAAGTGATACACAATTACTTTGTTTATAGTAACAAAATTTAAAATTTTGATCGTTTGAATAAATAATGTTGTAAATGACAAATGACAAAGAATGCGTGGAGTGAGTGTGTAGCTTTTTTTATTGGGTTTAGTGATAATGTGATAAATGACAAATGATGCAGAGTATTAAAGTAGAAAACTTGTAAGTTTATGTAGTAATACTTTTTTTTTAATCTTTTTGGATGTAGATGTTGATTGCTGATGAATACACTATTATTCTTCATTATGATGAAAAAGAGGTGCATAGTTATGATGTGGACCCAGATAAAGTATTTTAGAATTTGCTTAATGCAAGATATATATAATGTTTTTCCTGAAATTGAGTCACAATTTGTAGATATAAAATGTGGATTAGGCATGCTTATAGAGACTGATAAAAATATGAATGTGATGTTCAACTTCTACAGAGAGATGCCTAAGATACCTTTTCACATTAATGAAAAATTTATACCTATAAATATCATGAGTGGAGATGAGGACCCTAGTACTGCTGTAACTGTAAAAGGAGAAGGGAATACTAGTAATGTGTAGCAAGAAGGTAAGAAAACCCCACCTCCTTCACTAATTCTACTTTTGCGTCATAATGATCCCACTGTATAAAGTGAACCCATAACAAAAAAGGAGCCCATAGAGGAACCTTAACCTAATTTACACAAGCCAAGCTCCCAAATGGATTCTAATATCCAATTTGAGCCCAATATAAATATTGAGACCATTACACATAATGAACCAAACATTTTTTCTCAGCATACTTCCTAAATGGATTCTAATATCCCCCATTTTGAGCCAAATGTATAAAATGAACCTAGTTTAGAATCTCAACCCACTGTTGAAAATGAGCATAATTTTCCAACTCATTCTAATGTCAATAATAAAGGAGAAGGGGGAGGGGCAGTGGCAGGTTAAGATTTAGGAGAAAGGGAAATGCTAGGGGAAGAAGAAAAAAGATAGGTGAGGATGATCAAAATGCTGAGGTTAAATGTGGTAGAAATAAAGGGAAATGGCATGAGAAGAAGTAGAAGGCAAGTTGAGGGGTATGAATGCTGAGCATAATGGTGTTAGTGGATTCAATGATGATGAATTCACTTTCTCTGATAGTGATGTTGATGATTAGCTGCCATTAGGGGGTAAGGTTAGTAGCGAGAGTGAGGGTGGAACTATTAGTAAGGAAGATTTAAGGGATGATCCATGTCATATAATGAAAGATGGTGATGGATTAAGTGATGTAATGTTTGAGCAAGAGTGTGGGGGAGGGGGGGCATTAACGACGATTCTGATGATAAAGTTGTTGTTGTTGGTAGGTATTAGAAAGAGAAAAAAGGGGGAGAATGATCAGTATGGTAATGAGTTTAAGTAGGATGGAATAGGGGATATACTTTTTGAAGTTAGGCAAATTTTTGGGGATGTGCATGCCTTTAAGGTAGCATTGAGTGATTATAGAATCAAAAAGGGATATAGATTATAAAGAATAAAAAGTGATGGAAGAAGGGTGATAACTAAATGTGCAACAAATAATTGTACATGGAGGATTCAAGCATCTAAGTTAGATGATAATAAGACTTTCATGACAAGGACTCTAAAAAATGAGCATACTTATGTTGCATTAAATTCAAATAAAAATCATAATGCCATGACTAAATGGGTCAACAATAAATTTAATGAATTATTGAGTGTTGATCTAAACATTAGTTATGACTTAATGATGCTACAAATCAATACCAAATGGGGCATTGATGTTCCTAAGTGGCAGTTGTATAGGGTTAAGGCAAAAGCTAAAATGCAAAGTAAGTGGGCATACATAGACAATTTTAGAAAGTTTAGGCAGTACATGGAGTTTGTGTTGTCTATTAACCTTAGTAGTATGATGAAGTTTAAGCCTCATGAAAAAAAAAAACCCTGATGACCTAATTAGGTTTAAAAGTGTTTATGTGTTATAAGGATATGATGGATTGATTTAAAGAAGAGTGTAGGCCTTTTATAGGGATGGATGGGTGTCACTTAAAACTTCCATTTGGTGGAGTTATGCTGAGTGCAATAGCCCTTGATAAGAATAAAAAGGTTCTTCCATTGGTTTTAATAGTGGTAGAGGCAAAATGTAAGGAGACATGACTTTTTATTTTGTGATCTATTAAAGCAATGTTTTAAACCATTTAAGAAGCAACTAACATTTATGTCAAATAAGTAAAAGGTATGCAAACTATTTGTGGTGCAAGTCAATAATATATTATGCTTTCATTTGTTGGGTTTTGAATTTCTTTGCTACTATTTTATATAGAGTTATTGATGTTGTGGAAATGATTTTCCCCGGTGCTAGTCATAGATTCTGTGCAACACATATCTTCACAAATTTAAAAAAAATTTAAAGGCTTCAGCTTGAGGAAGGTGTTTTGAATGGCTACAAGAGCAATACATAAACCAAGTTTTTGGAAAGAAATGAAGGAAATGAAAAAAAAATTAATGAGGAGAAGCCATGGAAATGGTTGATGGAGATAGAGAGAAAGCATTGGTGCAAATATGCCTTTGAGCATTTAAATAGCATTGGTGCAGATATGCCTTTGAGTATTCAAGCAAAAGTGAACACCCAACCAACAACATGACTTAATCCTTTAATAGTTGGCCAAACAAGGTTAGGCGTTTGCTAATTATTGATCTTTTGGATGCAATAAGACAAAAGTGTATGGTTAGGCTGCAAAAGAGATATGTCAAGGGATGTACTTAGGATGGGAAAATCACTCTAATGGCAAAGAAATCATTGAATGTCATTATTATAGAATCAAGGAAAACCTCAATTTTACCGGGCAGAAATGATGAGTATGAAGTGAAGGATGAGAAGATGAAGTTTGTAGTCAAGTTGAATGATATGACATGTAGTTGCAAGTGGTGGGAGATCAGTGGGATGCCTTGCAAGCATGCTGCAAGGTGTATAAGCCATAAATAAGCCAATAGTAAAGATTGTTGCGATGTATACTTTAGTATAACAACATATGTGAAGGCATATAGTGGTGTAATTCACCAATGCCTAAACATAATTTTAAACCTGAGGATGACAACCAAGTCATTTTGCTACCATAAATAAGGAAGAAACCTGGTAGGCCTAGATCGATAAGGTGAGAGAAGAAGGTGAAGGACCAACAAGGTAATTCACCACAATGAGTGTCACTGTCAAATGCAAGGGATGTACATAGGATGGAAAAATCATTCTAATGGCAAAAAAATCATTGAATGCCATTATTATAGAATGAAGGAAAACCTCAATTTTGTCAGGCAAAAATGATGAGTATGAAGTGAAAGATGGGAAGTTAAGGTTTGCAGTCAAGTTGAATGATATGACATGTAGTTGCAAGTGGTGGGAGATAAGTGGGATGCCTTGCAAGCATGCTGCAAGGTGTATAGGCCATAAACAAGCCAATATTGAAGACCGTTGTGATGTATACTTCAATATAACAACATATGTAAAGGCATATATAGTGGTGTAATTCACCCAATGCTTGAAAATAATTTTGAACCTAAGGATAACAATAAAGTCATTTTGCTACCATAAATAAACTTGGTAGACCTAGATTGAATAAGGTGAGAGAAAAAAGTGAAGGACCAGCAAGGCAATTCACTACAAAGAGTGTCACTGTCAAATGCAAACAATATGGGCTTTCGGGAAACAACAAAAAAAATGTAAATCTTCTACAGCTAATCTAAGGGTGAGTATGTCAAAGCTAAATTTTCTTATAATTAAAAGTGTACACCTAACCATGGTTCATGTATAACGTAATTTATGGTTTTGTTAATTATAACCCTATTTCAAATAGGTCCTACCCCGGTAGACAAACACATACTGGTACTAAAACTAGAAGTTCCCAAGGTGCTACCCATAACCACAGAGGAGGAAGTACTACATAGGAAGTTCTTGACAAAGTGGAGTGACTAATCCTTCCAACTAGTTATAGAATTTTGTGTACATGGCATGTGGAGCTTACAACAACTAGTTATAAAATTCTAGATTATTGTAAATGACATTTGAAAATATCAACAAATATGTTATTTTATTTTTTAGGACATTAGCAAATTACATATATACTTTGCTTCCTTCGTCGATGCACTTTGACATTGTGATTTAAGTGCATTATAATGTTTAAACACACTATATCTTTTAAGTTTCAATAATATGTAAGTGAATTTCAATGTGTAAGTACATTGCATATTTAATGAAACATTAGATGGATTTTGTTTTTAAGGTTTGATTTTGATCGTTTGGATTTTACTTATACACGAATTGTGATATTGGAATCAAATATTTTTACTTGGATTGGTGTCAGGCAAGTAGTTTTGATTTGCAGCAGGTTCAATTTATCTAGTTTTGTTGTAATTCTCATTTGATTTATATAAATTATTACACTATAAAGTCCCTCAATTTTACAACTATTATATTATATAGTCCCTAAAATTTATAAATATTATATCATAATGTCCCTTAGTTTTAGGGATATTATACCTTAAAGTTCCTTCATTTTATACCTATTACACTTTTAGGTTCCTTTTATGTTATATCAATTAAAAAATTAAAAGTGAAATTAAAATACATAATTTACATCCAACTACCATTTGATTGGAAGTGAAACTCATACACTTACAATTACTACATTATTCATCACCTACAACCATCACTTATATCTACCATAACATTTCATTGCATCATTTATCACCTACACATAAATGTCTCTCCCTTCAATACAACCAAACCCTCATGCCTTCATTCTCCACAACATAAAAACCAAAACACCATATATCAACAATATCACAATCTTCAAATACCACAACACATTCTCAATACTTTGCATCGTATTCAACATCATATGATTTTCTACCTTTAGCTCCACGATTTCATTAAGCTTGGTCATCATTCTATAATTCACTGCCCTTAACTACTTAATTTCTTCAATTTTGTTCAATATTACAAGATTGTCTTCCTTCAACTGCTTTATTTCAGCATGCATTTCATTAACATCACAAATCTGCTTCTCCATCACCTTTCAAATCTCAACAGAGTGATTATTGCTGGGAGAAAAAGGTTCAGCACGCTTGCACCATCAAGGAAAGTCCCACAAGATCTATATAGACAAGCATAAAAAAACTTGTGCTTGTTCTTTTCCAATTCTAAGATCTTCACTGCATGCACAGTTCTTGTTCTTATATCTACCTTCCCACCCACTTTTCACCTCTAGGTGCATTGCACACCGATATCTTCTTCTTAAGGAACAAATCATTTAAGACAAAATTAAAAAAAAAACATTTCATAATATCTTATATATATATATATATATATATATATATATAGAGAGAGAGAGAGAGAGAGAGAGAGAGAGTTCAGTACAGTTTAGATTGAATATGATCATTTTGATTATTTGGATCAGCCAAAGATTAATAGTTGGTACTATCTCGAATTATTATTATAGTTTGGTTATTTTTTAGATTTTTTGATATGGTTAATTGTTTCAATTCAGTATATCCAGAATCTATATTCACTCCTAATATATTGTACATATATCTACATATATAGATGTAAATACTATGTATAACAACAAAAAAAAAAAAAAAGAAAGATATTTATAAATGAATATAATTAATTTTTTAGTTTAAATGATAAATTATTGTAGTAATTTAAATCAATTAATTTTTTATTTAATTTAAAAAATTTTTGATCTTCGATTATGTTTATCATAATTTTTTAAATATTTAAAAGATAAAGTAACACTAACCTAAAGATATAAATATATTTATCCACTATTTCAGTTATTTTAAATAATCAAATAATATCTATTATTTTAGTTATTTCAAATAATCAAAAATTTTAAAGTTGAAATAATAATTAGTTCTAAATAAAAATATTATTTATATAATTAAAATTTATAAGTTAAGATTATTATTATCAATTTAAAAAATTTTAGCTTTTTATTTTTTAAATTTTTTTATAGTTAGCCACTTTTATATATGGTATTGATAAAATATTTTAAAAATAAAGTGGCACTGACCTAAAGGTATAAATATCTTTATTTATTATTTTATTTATTTTAAATAAACATAAATTTTAAAAATTAAAATAATATACATTATTTTAGTTATTTTAAATAATTATAAATTTTAAATATTAAAATAATAATTAGTTTTATAAAAAATATTATTTATCTTATTAAAATTTATAATTTTAAGTTATTATTGCCAATTTAAAATTTTTTTATACCTTTCTATGTTTTAAAAAAAATTGTTCTTTGTTAATCATTTTTATATATAGTATAATATTTCAATTATTTCATATAATCACAAATTTCAAATATTATAATAATAGTTAGTTTTAAATAAATAAATATTATCTGTCTAATTAAAATTTATAATTAAGATATCAAGTTTGGCAGTCTAGGTAGTGTTATATCATATTAAAGAAAAATAAGCAAAAACACATATATTTCAGGTTTAATAAGAAAAACCATCAAAAGAATATGATGTCTACACTAACACTGAAAGAGTATACGTGATTGTTAATGTGTGACATTGGTTGGTGCTCTATTATACATTGTTGTTAAATTTCATTCAATTTTCATGATGCAACTAATATTCTTTCATTTTTCTGCCAAAAACTAAAACCCAAATGGTGATTTAGAATAAGGGAAGGAGAAGAGTTGACAACAAATTTGGGCCAAAATTTATGATACATACAAAAAAAAAAAAAGGTTTTTATAAGTGAGGAAATAATTTCATGAATGATTCTCAATTGCAAGTAAATCTGATAACGTACTATTAAATTTATTTTTTTTTTCTTCCTAAGTTATTGACTTACATCTATTTAGGCTAAAAGATCTAGAAAAATAAGAACACAATCTATCAAAGGAAAAGAAAATATGTTTGAAAATATCCAAAGCAAATCTAAACCAAATGGCATAAAGAAAAAGCTTAAAAGCTACAACAATTTGAAAGTGTTAACAATGAAACAAACAAGATATTTAGACAATATGGAATTGTGATTGCAAGTCAAGTGACAACATAACTTGAATCACCAGTTTTTATTCAAAATTTCACAATAACACCATACACTTAATTACATGCCTTATTTTGAAGGATAAGGTTTTTATTTATTTATTTTGTGATGTACAAAACCTTTAAGTTTTAAACTTATTTTGTCAACTGGCCTAATGAATCAGAAAATTTAAAATTATTTACATATTTATAATTATATCTCATGGTTTTAAACTTTACAGTTAAGTCTTTTTTTTAAATTTAAGTATTAATTATGGCCTAATCTTGAAATTAAGAGAAATTATGTATATGCTATTAATGTGGGTAAAAATATTTATTAAAATGACGCATAATGCCACTTAGGATGTCCACTAACTTATTTAACTTTATTAGTTAACCTCAATTAACTCCTCTAACCTAAAGTTACAATCTTAACATAACCTAAAATGACATCCACAACCAACAGAACTAAAGATATAAAAAATGGAAAATGAAAATTTTTTAAATACAAAAAATTGTAACTAAAAAGTATTGATTTGATAACTTTAGTAACTTAAAATTATAAGGGTGGTGATTGATTTGTAGTTGAAGTGAAAAATTGCTATTAGAGTGATGACTAATTTATAACTCTAATTACTCAATGTTGTCAGTATAATGAGTGACTTATAACTCCAGTAATTATAATTTATAAAACAAGCTAAGCATGAGAATTCAAAAAGAAGTACTTGATTTGAGTAGCAGTGTAACACACATTTAGGATAAGTATTCATTTTACTAGATTTGCATTATTGATGCAAGTTAAACTAGATGGTGGGACAATTTATTATCTAAGTGTTTTGACAAAAAATGCAAAATTTCTTTTATACAAAAATTTACTGTTATTTTTTCTATCTCGTTTTGTTTATCTTTGTGCACTTTTGTACATAAATGTATTGTGTTTTTCTATTCCTGTTTGTTTATCTCTATGCACTTTTTAATATAGCATATTACTTTCATTTCACTGCTACAACTTGGTATTCTTTTAACATACTCATATATGTTTAAATAAATATTGTTTCAGGCATTTCGTAGAATATATTTTCAATAATAGAAATCATACAAATATTAACTATAAATTAAGTAATAGTTCAATTACATTCATAAGCAAAATCCATTATATCCATTTACCGCAGTCATTACCTTACCAAAAAAGAATTCCATCAAAAGGAAAACCAAACAAAATTAGTAACATTAGTCCGATAACATATATTATCACCTACATTTCATTACATCAAAACCCAACTTACATGAACATTTTTATATGCCCATCATAAATATCGGATAGAATAAATAATCATTTGAATATAAACATTAAGATTGAAAATTTGCTTATGCTAACAACTGTTTCTTCCTTTTATAACTCATTTGCCTTTTATCTTTCATAGTTGTGATCCTTGTTGATAAACAAGTTATTGTTTCTTTTACTCAATCGCATAATGGAAGATCAATCTACTTTAAAACATTACATCCTTCATCTTCACATGTCATGAATCTTCTATATGGATTTGATTTGTTAAGCATATTCTCATTATGCGTCTCATGTCATAAAAGCACATATCAACAATCTCATTCATTTTAAAAAACTATGTAAATTAGAATGCAAAAAATGAGATGAGATTTCAAAGTGACTTCCTTTCTTTTTTGGTTATAACTAGAGACAAATTATAATATGGACATAAATATCTTTTAAATATAAAATAACACGTGCTTCTCATATACAAAGTAAGATATTATTTGGTAAAACTAAAAATTAAGTATTGAATAATTTCAGTGTTGTAATTTTAAAAGTTGAATAATTTTAATATTAAAAAATTTAAAAGTTGAATGATTATTGAATATATATCAAATTACAAAAAAACGAAATATAATAGATAAATTTAAGATAAAATAATTATATATTTTACAATAATAATCATATAATTTGATTTTAAATATTTTAAAATTTAATTATATCATTATTAATAGAAAATGATTGTGATAATAAATGGATATACCAAACAATATATATTTTTTTCTATTACTTAGTTCAATAAGTAAAGATTTTCTACTTATTAGATTAAATGTTTTTTTTTAAAACTAAGTGCTTAATAATACACTTAAAATGTTAAAAACTTAAAAAACTTAGGTACTTAATATAGTTATCGAACAAGTCCTAAAGTTTTTTCACTTTTTCCATTAAAGAAACTTTTTTTGGGGTTCCATCTCTATGTATATATCGATTTATAAGGTTTATATGCTCTATACACTTGTTTGTTGTCAATTTACCAATTCAAATACTTCATTGTAACAAATAAAAGTTGAAACACCTAATTGTCATTTTTGAAACACTATACATGTGCTTGCTAAAACACCAAATAAATCTTCGACTTGTCTCAAAATGACAATAAAAGACAAAATGAATTTTCATTAAATTTACCTCTAAATTATTATTATTTAATCAAAATTACTCATGATTCTGTATTATTTCATCATAAAAGTTATTTTTCATTAAAATTGCCACCGATCTTATATTATTTCGTCATACAAATAAAAAAATACTAGCTGATGAGAGTGCACGTGTTATGAATGCAATTTAAGAGAACCATACTTAAATATATTTTGACAAAAACACATCTTCCTCTAATCCATAAAACATTAAATCCCCAAATCCCAAAACATAACTTCACTTTGATAATAAAATTTTATTAATTGAAAAATGCGAAAGAATGATATTTTCGTAGAGTAACAAGTTTGCTTGATCATCAAATTACAGTATATATAGAGAGAAATGAGTTAAATATAAATATAATGATAAACAAAAATACTGTTAAAATTTTTTTATTTTATAATATAATAAATTATATTTTTTGAAAAATAATTTAAAAATAATAAAAAATATTTGTCTTATATAAAATTTTCATGGGGTGAGAAGTCCCTGCAGAAGCAGAGATAAAAAAAATGTCTTAATAAGAAGAATAAAAAGATGAGAGATAATTCTCGCACTACCTACTTATTATTACTAAATCAATGTGTCATATTTAACCAATATTTTAGATTTTTATGATAAAATAACACGAGATAATTTTAAAGAAAAAAGACTTTTATGACGAAATAATACTAGATCAATGTTAATTTCGATAAAATAATATAAATTTAAAAATAAATTTGACATAAAAATTAATTTTATTATTTATTATCATTTTAAAACAAATTCAGAGTTTTATTTGATATTTTAGTTATACATTCGCTACTATATGGATACAATATTGACGTTGTTAACCTTAGTCGATTTCCCGCCAAAATGACGAATCTCACATGTGATTACCTCCTAAACCCTAACGCCCTACGAAATTTCTCCTCTGTTCCTCACTCCAAAAATGGCGCCCTCCGCCAACGCAACCACTCACGATTCGCCACCTCCTGCAGTCCCGGACGCCAACGAAAACAATCTCCAGGTTTGCTTTTGTGTCTATCTCTCATTGCATTTTCTGCTTGTTTCCCTAGAAAATTATAAAGGAAAGCAAAAATAACATCGGTTTCTTGATCCACAGCCTTTTTTTGTTCTGCACCAAGCGTCGTCTCATAAACCTAGTAAAAAATCAATGAGAACGGTGAAATCGAGGAGACGAATTGATTTATCTGAGAATGGTGAGAATTCAGGGATTCAGAAGGATGAAGAGCGTGATAATCATCTATTTGTCGCTAAGAAAATGGAGGCTTTTGAGACAGTTTGGTCAAAAATTGAGTCAACTATTAGAGTATGTATCTATGATCCTTTATTAGACGTTTGTTTCTTTTAGTTTCTGATGTTATTTTTTTAAAATTGAGTAAGCCTTCAAGGTATGCTATATTTGTTCCCTTACATATTTTTTGGTGTAAATTCATAAAGAGTTCTTTTGATCTGTAAATGAATTATCATGATCATTTTAAATGTAGCACTCATTTGGCTTTTTTAGCCTTTTTGATTTTGTAGCTTTAGTATCTTGTACTTCTTGTTAGTTTAAAGTTCATTTGCTAGTTTTGTCAATTTAGTAGAATTTGACTCAGGCTTAATCAGTTCCATATAATTCAGCATCCATAATTGCACAAAAATTGTGGATTTGTGAGTGAAATCCAAATTTTTTGGGAATTCGTTTATGCCAAATACACTTTTTTTTTTGGTGTATCTTTAAGTGGCTGTCCCCAATGAGTGTATTAGGGATAAAGTTGGAGTTACTCCTAGTCGCAAACAAGTTGAGAGAAGGGATACTGAGGTGGTTTGGGCATGTGAGTCTTAGGCCCTTTGATGGACCGGTTAGAAAAGTAAAGCATATTATAGTAGACATAGATAATAAGGGGATGAGAAGATCTAAGCTCACATGGAGGAAAATAATTCAAAATGATTTAGAGGCCTTACATCTTTCCAAAGATGTGGCCCTAAAATCGTTCCGAGTGAAAAAAAAGAATCTATATAGCCGATTCCAATTAACTTAGAATTAAAGATTAGTTGAGTTGAGTTGAGTATTATTAAGTGGCCATGCGATTAAGTGGTTATACTTAATTGAGAGCTAATCATAGTGAATTTATTTGAAGCTTTGATTTTATTTTTGGCTATATTCCTCAAGAGATGAGGTTGAGCAAAATCATGCAACTTGTAGTTTCTTGTTTATTTTGACTTGCTTTATTTTCTTGCCCACAAATAGAATGACATTATAATCTCAATTGCAGGATGTTTTGAGGAATCTTAATACTAGTATTTTCAATGAGATAGATAAGTGGGTTCATGAGTCCTTCAATACCATTACATCATTTGGAACACCCTCTTTTCCTGAAGCAACACAGTCTTTTCCTGTTGTAAAAGATCCTATTTCAAAACAAATCTTCACCGGCCTGGTTCTCACCAGTAAGTTCTCCAATTTATCATTTCAGTTTGAGGTATGGCTGGAAACGGTAAACAAGGAGTTGAGTCTAATAATAGGTAGATGCAATTCGTCTGATTGAATTAGAAATCAAGGCAACTAGAAAACCCTTCTGTTGGTTGCATTTGTTGTTGTGATATTTAGGAGAGAAACATTGAACCGTCCATTGGTAACCATACTATTGGGTTGATATATTTTTTTTTGTTGATATCTTCATTGTTCCAGAGTTTCATAAGCCCATCTTTCCACTTGGAAAGCAAAAGTTTAAATTAAGATAAGTCAGACGGTTGCGACTTGTTTGATGGTTCTTATACCCCATGTTTTTTTCTTTTTTTTTGGGAGACTGGACGCAATTGATGTATGTGAAAATGCAGACAAGAAAAATGAGCTCTTGCCTAAGTATGTACTTGATTTGACATTGTGCTTTGAAGGTCAAACCATGCATAAAAGTAATAGAAACCACTGTTATTACTTTCTGTTTCAACAAAAATAATTATTCATTGACAAATTATTGGCAGAGAATATGGAGTTTGTTGATGATCTACTGACATTTGAAGAGCTTGGCTTACATTTGAAATCTAAAGGATGCCATGTGGCTAGCCTCTCCTCACTTGACTTCTCAGTGAAAAATGGTATTGGTGGTTGTCTAAGAAGTTTATTGAGACAGCTTGTGATGGTTATTTTGGATGTAAGAAGTTACAGCAACACATCTTTATACAAGCCAAACAGATTTTTATTGAACAGATGCTATCTGACTTATTTGAAATGCTGTGCAGGCACCTGATATATCCATCTTAGCTACCTGGTACAGGGAACAAAGAAACTATAACAATCCAATTGTTATAATCATAGATGATTTGGAGCGATGTTGTGGGTCTGTCTTGTCCGATTTCATCCTAATGTTGAGGTATTTTTGTGCACCGTGCATCCTCTGCTCAACACTATCCTTTCTTTTTGTATTCTTGTATGCTTTTCATGCTTATGTTTTCATTTCTCTTTTTGTACTCCAAGTTTTGCTTTATTTTATTTATCCTCACCGGCCCCGATGGATGCTATGTTGCTATACAGGGCAGGGGACTGATAATCTGTAGATCCATTTGATTGATGTTGATAAAATTGGGTGGATACTTTCTTGATTGAACAATAGTTTTTGATCGTGTGTTTTGATGCTTTGCACACACACACACACACATATATATATAACCCAATTCCACAAGTATTCCCAAAGCCATTGACACACAATTTTGCTCCATTACAACCAAGTGTACATGACTTGAGATATTTTCAATATATATATATATATATATATTGAAAATATCTCAAGTCACGTACACTTGGTTGTAATGGAGCAAAATTGTGTGTCAATGGCTTTGGGAATACTTGTGGAATTGAGTTATATTTACACTTCATAATGAGAGTATCTAAATTTACAAGTTTAAGATTTGCAGTGGTATCCATACATGGTTCTGAAAATTGGTTTTTCCCCTCTATACATGTATAAGAGGAAATCATAATTGCATTTACCCCCTTTCTATTATTCTTGTCTCATTACCTTGGGTCTTAATTATTCCTTTTCAGTTCCACAATTGTGTAGTTTTTTGAATTTCTAAAACTATAAAGTGCAATTTGATTTTCATTTGTACTTATTGTCAAAGTCCGTGCTAATGAGTGCATTTTGTTTTTTGGTTAAGATATCCTATGATTAGTTTAGACAGTTTTGGCCTATGATTAGTTTATATGGTTTCAACTCATCACTTTTTCTTTTTGCTTTTTCAGTGAATGGGTATTAAAAATCCCAGTGGTTTTAATAATGGGAGTTGCAACAACTCTTGATACCCTGAGAAATGTACTTCCCTCAAATGTGCTACATTATCTGTGCCCTTGTAAATTCATTTTGGGAACCCCATCTGAGAGAATGGATGCAATTGTAGAGGCTGTTCTTGTGAAGCAGTGTTCAGGGTTCAGTATAAGCCACAAGGTGGCTGTTTTTATGAGAAATTACTTTGTATGCCAGGATGGGACCATAACATCTTTCATAAGAGCTTTAAAGGTTGGGAATTTATCTTGTGTTTATATGATAAATTGTCATTGATGTGCTTTACAACATTGTAATTTCCTTATTGGAGAATATGATTAAATACCTGATGGATTTATGTTAGAAGTAATTTTCAGATAGCATGTGCTCAACATTTCTCGATGGAACCTCTAAGCTTCATACTCTTGTGGCTTCTTCTTGAAGAGGACGGTCAGGTTATATCTCCTGTTCTTTTTTCAACTGTTAGTATGCTTACTGGTGGCCTATCCATCATGGCAAATTCTACTCTACAGCATTTATAGAGATACAACATTTTTTTTTGTTTTTTTCCCCTTTCCTGGTGGAATATCCTTGTTGTCACATGTTATACTTTGCACACATGCATTCCTCAATATTATATGATACATTGTAATTCAAGAAATCATTTGCCCTGAACTCTAAAGCAAGTCTTGGAAAATTTTTTACTTCTGATGATCCATAGAAAGCACCCAACTTTTCTATCAGCTTATTTTTCTTTCTTCTGAGAATGCATAGCATTGGAAACTAATGACATATGAATCAACTAACATCTATCATCATGTTCCACTTTTTTAATGTGCTTTGAGATGTTATATTGTGCACAGCTGTTAGCTAATTTACTCTTTGTTTTATCTCGTCTCATTTTCCTTTATAAAGTCCTAGTTGCTTGATATCATCAAAGCTTGACTCCTCTTTTGTTTTGCTTTTCTTTTCCTGTTGATCTTCCATCATTGAAGGTATTACAAAGTGAAAATTATGGATTATCACCAGATATGATTCTCAAACATGCTTTTGACCTTTCATCTTATAGGAAGAGGTACTTTAAAGAATCACTTTATGTGTGTGTCAGTAAGAAAGCCATGTATTTGTATGGGGAAGTTGATTGTTTACTTGGATTGCGAAATCTATGGACAGAAACAAAATGGCTGAGCAGAATGGTGACTCTTTGGTCTGTGGGTTGTCAGAATTGAAGAAATTGCAGCAGCAGTGGAGCAATGTAGTTATGGTGAGGCTTATAATGAACATTATCATGAGCCTTTATATATTCTCATGCGACAGTTTTCTTTTTCAGAATCAAATTGTTAGGTTGCTATTTTTTTCAGAGGCACTCTCTCTCCCATGTATGGTCATGAGTATTTGAGATTTCCAGTGTTGAATGGAATAAAGTTTGACTAGAATGGTTGAACAATGATGGTTCTATGTCATATCCAAATTTTATTAGAAGTGCTCAACAATGATCATCTTCATGATTAGGTGCTGTTACTACTGAACTTGATTCACAATTTGGTGCTAACTTTTCTGTTTGTTAATTCATAATGTT
Organism: Omphalea diandra; assembly: GCA_949677035.1. NCBI lineage: Eukaryota > Viridiplantae > Streptophyta > Magnoliopsida > Malpighiales > Euphorbiaceae > Omphalea > Omphalea diandra. The sequence continues at coordinate 80,505 of CATIWR010303675.1, read as the reverse complement.
TCAGTGCCTGTATGAAGCTGTGAAGTGTGATCAAGTCCAACTGTTAGACTTATTTTGTGAGGCTCTTGATCCAGAGTCACGCATGTTAAGGGTTTCTGATACTCACAGGGGCTTACAGAAAGATTCCACAGTATCTTCAACCAATCAAGATATGCATAAGACATATACTAGTTCACACAAGGGTGGTTTTATCTACCAGGCGGTACGCATGGTGAGGTAAGTAACAAGTTTTGAATCTACTTTATTTTGTGTGAGGTTTATGCTTTGAAGGTTTTGTCAGCCTGCTTGGCTATAATGTTTTTACTCTAACATCATTTTATTTCTTAGTGTTTTAGTTTCTTCTTGGCTTTGAATTTATTTTTTGGAGTATAGATTTTTTAAATCTAATTATCTGGGGGAATTATCCAACTCCAACAGTATGTTCTTGGGCATGAATAAAATACTGACCTATTCTTGTTTTTGAGATATGGTTGCAATCTGTTTGAAATTAAGTAGAAATTTTTAGTCAATGCATGAAATATAAGGCTTTTGTAAGAAATTCATTCTTCAATTTCATGGATAATCATCAAGACTTGTGATATCTGTTTTGGTTCACAGTTCAAGACTCCCCGTTGAAAATGATTTGGTAACCCATTGCTGCTGCCCTTGAATATGACTCATTTTTGTAATGAGCTAGCAGAACAATTTGGTATTTCTTATGTTATGGTACTAGAATTCTGAAGTTTGAATGCAATCTAGGGATCTTCCAGCAATGCAGCTATGCAAGTTACTCAAAGGTTGGGAAAAACATACAGTGGATATCCCTGAGGTATGATGATAGTTTCAAGAGGTTTTACACATTGATCTCATATATGATAGCTTTATCTTGACTATATTTACATATATTAAAGACACATGTTGTTGTTTGTTAACCATTTTGGCCTTTTGTTAAGAATATCAGTTAAGCTTTGATATGAACTTCATGCTTTATTAAAACCAGAGTTGACCATTTATCACCTTCCCGCATTTTGTGTACTGATATTTTGCTCACACATTTATCCGGGATACAAATTATTATGTCACATCATGCTCATTGTTGTATTTTTTTATAGATTCATGAAAAAGTGAAGGAGTTGCTATCAACGCTAAAATTGGAGGATGGCAAGAGTTTGAGACCAGATTTTATCGACATATCCAAGTAATTTTGTACTGCATTTTTATGTTGCTGTAATATTTGAAAAATATCTTGCCCATCATGCCATATATTGTGTCTAAGTGCCATAATCTCTAGCCTGTTGCAATTTTATATATTAGGAGACCTTCAGGCTTCATGTCATTTTGATATGTATGATGCATAGCTAAGTTGGACATAGGCAGTTTCCCTTAATTGTAAGTTGCTGTAGAGAGTCATCGTCTCCTAGGTAAACTTAATAGGCTTTTTATCCTTCATATCTTTGATTTAATGATGGACATAGGACTCCTAGGGATATGATTGTATGATTTTCCCTCTTATTTATAATGCTAATGGAATGGATCAAGGGATGGTATAGATTTTAATTTGTTTTCTTCTGTTGGCAACAAACTGGTATTTTACAATAGTGGGGATCAAGTTTGAATTTTGGATGCACGTTCTTGCACAATGTCACTGCAAATTGAAATATGGTAGAAGTCCATTAAATGCTGAATGCATATCTTAAAAATGTATTTGATACCATTGAGGATTCTATTAGATGTATGTTCAGATGCTTCTTCTTCCCCTTGGCTAGTCGTGTAATTCTTTTCTGTCAGTCATTTCATTTGTCACTATCATAGCGTGTGATGTTTATTTAATCGGTTAAAATACTTTTTGCTATTATGAATTGTGTCCTTGATAAAAGTTGGTGGTTTATCCCAATGGAGATGGGCACTAATGGTGAAAACTTAGCCATGTGTACTTTTCTGGTCACCTTGTTTTGCTGTTTGTTGTGCTTTTCAAATTGGTATTATTAGCATTATTATTATTGTTATTGCAGCTGTTGTTGCGTATATGTTTTGTATAGTATCCATTGTGAGGCAAAGGAATCACTGATTGTAGAAACTTCAACTTTGCAACAATGACAGGAGACATGCATCCCGGAGCCATTTGAATTTTGAAAAAGACTTGAAAGCGGCAAATGAGAAAGCTTCAAGACTAGCACAATATATGGTTGGGTATGGATGTTCCATCTGTTTTACCTTGTTTTGCTTGTTTGGTTTGTTTATGAATAAATTATGCAATTCCATTAATACCAAATAACACTCTTCTAGTTTTCCTGAAGTTTTCTTCTAATGTTGATAAATTGTTGGACAACCAAAGACCGACTAGACATTCTGCACTTCAATTGTCTCCAAAATATATGAATTTCTCTCTACATGCCAAAAGCTCACTTAGTAACTATTGATCATATTCATTTACTTTCTGGCATCTACATGATTGCAAAAATGACAATTATTGATATTTTTTTTTGCCGCTTTATTTATATAGTGTTTGGTTCAATTCTAATTTAAAATTCATTTCATTTGCAAATGAATTTCTCGTAGAATTCATCTACAAATGAATTAATAAAAATAAAATTTATTTCAAATTAAATGAATTTTATGTTTTGTTTAAGTGTAAATTCAAAAAAGTATTTTATTTTTACAAAATGTCCTTATGTTCTCTTTTTTTTAAAATTTTACAAATAAAAAAATAAAAGAGAGAGGAGATAGACAGATAAGAGAGAAAAGGAAGAGCAAGGAGAGAATGGGAGAGAGAAAGGAGGAAGGAGAGTGGAAAAAGACATTTTAGCCAGAGGTGTTTTTTGTCATAATGAAAATAACTTTATAACTTTTGAAGTCATTTGAAAATTCTATCAAATTTGATAGAATTTAATTTAGTTATAACCAATTCCAAGAATTTAATGAAATCACGTTTCAAATGAATTTTCATTTATGCTAAACATGCAAAAAATAGATTTCCAAATATATTCTATGAAAACTGTAAACTTCATTTATATCAAACACACTCCAAATTGAAAAGATTTTGGCTAGGTGTACGCAAGGCTTAATGTGAAGAGCTTTGAAACACAAAGTTTAGTTTGAAAGATTTTTTGAACTGAGCAAAACCACTATGAGCTAGAAAGTAACTGGAACTCTTGTTTTCTATTTCATTTCGGGTTGTATTTTTAGCCTGAATAAAGTCCAAAGTTGAAAGGATGGACCAGCCATATATATATATTGTGTAGAGAGAGAATAACGCATTAGACTGTAGCTTCTGGTGTGCAAAAATGCTCTTGATAAATCAACTGAACTATTGTATCACAGTGATTGTATTCACGGATCTCTATTTGAAAAGTTTGCTTTACACTATTTCCCCTTTCCTTAAGAAACACAGAAGATAATCTTGTATTGAGAATGAGCAATTAAGCATACTGATGAGCTCTGATTCTTGATTGCAGTGTCAAGCATACTGATGAGCTCTGATTTTGTGATTGCAGTGTCAATATGTCATAGTTTGTAATAGTAAAATAAGCAGAAGAAAGAGGAAGAGTTACGGACCTAAGAACGTTAGGATTTTTACATTCCAGGGACTTTTAATGTTCAAGAAATCTCTGGATAGATGGAATCAGGTGGGACAGATCAGGTACAAGGATCTGTGTGAGAAATAGAGAATAAGGAAAACAAAGTTTTAATTTTTCTAAAAAAATGAAGAAATGGTGGAAAAGATGAAGGAATTCTTATGTTGAGCCACATTAAGAAGAAATATAAACATTAAAGGGCAAAGGAATGTGTATGGATAGGAGAGATTTTGCGGAAGAAAGGAATCTGCTACTGCCAACAGTGACATTGCCAGAGTCTCCACATGATGCAATCTGGGTGATACAAGAAATTTAAAACGAAAAATAGGAACAAGAATACACATTGAAAACAAAATGAGAAAACAAAACTTTGTTAAATTTATCGAAATTCATTGCATAATTATTTATTTCAGTTTTTGAAACTGATGGCAGATTATGATGTTAGGGTTTGATACAAGTCAGTGGTGTGCTTCCGTAATGAAAGTGTTAATGGATTATGCCTTTCTAAATTCGAGCTATGCCTTCTTTCCTTGTATGTATTTCTGTTTAATGTTAAAGATCAATCTGGGGATCATTTCCTGACATGTGACTATGTTGGGAACAGGAACTATTTGCAGCCCATTGAGTGCATAGCTTTCCATGAAATTGTCTGTTTTAAGGATGTTGAAAAACTTCAAGCTGTAAGTATTTCATGGATTACTGTATTTTCTTGAGCTGGGGGGAAGGGAATTTGAATCCACGATTTTGCCCAGATAGTTGATGCACTTTATTGCTAGGTTATGCCAGCATGTTCGTGGATCGTTATATTTGATTGTTGTACTTCCACAATTTTTTTGAGGTTCCCACAAAAAAACAACCTTCAGTTTACTGCCACTGAACATAGTTGACATTAATTGTTAAAGCATACCTTTTTGAGGTGTTAGTTAATCTTAGGTTAATGATCCAAAAACATCCTGAAACTTTGGTTGAAATGTCAATTATGGCTGAATTTTCTTTTCATGTCAGTTATATTCACACTTAAATGTCGGTGTCAGTTATAGCCGGCCTAGAATTGGTGTGTAATAAAATGCCTTTGATCTGAGGTAAACTATATTTATCTCTACAATATGCAAAAGGGAAAAATGTACAACATGGGAGTATGTGAAAGTTTTTAGCTTCTTATGAAACAAAATCTTTTTAGTACATAAATTGAGATTTTTATATTTTATAAGAATTCAAACACACATGTTAATGAGCTGTTTTCATATTTTATACATAAAATTGTCCATAGCAGAATTTATGGTGCTTTGGCACATAAAGCCTGATATGGAAAAAAAAGAGAGAGATTTGGTCATAGCTAAATACTTGGACCAAAGTTTTTAATATTTTGAGTCATTATTTACCATTGATTAATAATATGGATGGATGTGCTATCATAAATTCGATGGACCATTTGATATTCCTACGTAACTATGTTGGATGGTGTGAATCAAAGATGATGCCACTTCGTAAGATGTATAAGAGCTCAGATATACTACTTTAAGGATTACTTTAAGCAACATTGTTAGAGAACTCAGGATTCGAGGACTAAACATGTTTCTATATTTAACATGGTTAATCATAAGGGATTTGACTGCTCTTGGAAATGATTATGAAATTTACCAGATAACATCAAAAATAGATGCCATTTGGAGGTTTATGAAATTTATTCTGCATTTCACGCAAATCGCTATAATAGTTCTCTAAGCAATTATTTTTTTATATCATCCTGAGGTTTAACTTCCCTTCAAATTTCAAAGAATTTTTATTGTCAATCTCTCAGAATTTATTGTTATGCAAAACATATTAGGCTTTAATTGGAGACCCAAGAAGAAGGATTCAAGTTGATCTTCTTGAATTCCACAATATCATCCAGTGCAGTTGCTGTGGCAGTTGTGGCAACACCCTGTTACCATCCCTGCATGATTCTTCAATTATGTAAGTTCTTCCTCTATTTTTTTTTTTTGGCAGAATGATTAAATGGAGATAAACTAGAAATTTGTTGACAATAATCTTTCTAGGTGCTATATATTAAGAATCAATCCTACATTGAAAAAATACACAAAAATATAAAGGTATATAATGGTTTGAAGTTAACTACTTAATTGATTAAGTCTAACCTTTTGGTAATGATTGACTCAAGTTTATTAAATCCAACTCATTATGACATTGTTTTCCTCCTTCATATGCTGAGACTAAGGATGAGCAAAAACCCGACCAAACCGATATTATTCAATCGGTTATGGGTTTTCAATATAAATCAGTGTGGTTTGGATTTAATTTTAATAAAATTATTTTTCAGTTTTTGTTTCGATGCATAAATCTAAATTATTGATAAATCAAACTAATTTAAATTAAGCCAATTTAAAAATATATATATATAATTTAATCAAATCGAACTGAACTGAATAAAATTTTTTATAAATTTGATTTGATTTATTTGGTTAGGTTTATTTGATTTTCCAAAAAAATTTAGTTTGGTTCGATTTTTAAAATATAAAATTTGATTTATTTGATTTTGATCGACAATTGAATTGAACAAATTGAATTCCCTGAATGCTCACCCCTAGTCGAAACTGCTTCCAGCACTTCTCTCCCTCTCGTAGTAGATTCTCCACAACGTATTTTATCTTCAACTGTGTCAACATGCTTGGTGCTCGTTCTGATATGCATCAAGTGACAACATTTTTGGGGTTGGGAGCAGGAGGGTATTTTGTGTAATTGAATGATTCTCAGCCATGCGCTTTCCATATCTTTCCCATGTTGGGTAATTTTTGGTAAATCCCTGAGGGTGGTGGCCTTGGAGTGTTTTTTTGCATTCAAACTTAGCCAAGGATTGACAAGTTAAAGAATCAAAGACACATGGCAAACAAAACTTGAAGGTAAAGAGAAAGTAGAGAACAAAAAAATTCTTGGTTATCAAACTTATGTCTTATCTTGAAATTCCACACTCTACATTATGTTACAACTGTCTGCAACCTCTCTTAATCAAGAGGACACGGAGTAATTTCACGTCTGGTGTTATTTATATATATGCTTATTTTATCCCATTTAAGTTTTAGTCATCTTATATGACTATCATTTTTCATTTGGGTGGATATACGTCAGTTTGCAAATTAAGGTATTGCATCATTATTACATTTAATTCTCTTCAGTTGACACTGAATGATATGGTTTTATTATAAAACATATTAAATACATTTATCTAATCTATTGTACCTCGAGAAGTTATAAGACAATGTCAAATTCTAATATTTCAGTCCACTTTGATTTGGCTTGTTCAGTGAATTGATTCACATTGTTTTCAAAATTGACAAATCATAATTCCCCAGTTTGGTTTGGAAATTTCTCCAAACCGGACTGAGTACATTTTTACTCTTAATAAACTAGTATGTTTGTGTTTGCCTTGAAGGTTGCAATAATGACTTTTGCCTCTTCAGGTATACCCTGGCTCAGGAGCATGGCGATCTTATTAATTTACATGACTGGTATAAATCTTTCAAATCAGTGACTCTTAGCTCTAGCAATAAAGGGAAACAACATAAAAAGTTTTCTCCATCACCAAAGAAAAGGAAAGTCACAACTGAACCTGCAAAGCCAAGTGAAGCATCAATTCAGTATCCTTTTGGAATTATTTTTTTCATAGCTTTGACACTTCTTTCATTTTTTCTGCTAATTTAGGGTACGTTTGACCAAAAGTTAAAGGATGTTTTCTTTTTTAATTGTTAAGATTACAATGAGTTTTGCGGATAAAAAATTGATTTTTAAAGAAGCTAATATTTGATGATTTAACTAAGTCATTTAATTAGGTCCACAATATAACTAAACTACTTTTAAGCATATTTAAAAATATTTTCAAAACATAAAAATATAGTTCTTTTACAAACAAAATCAGATTTTTACAATAGGAATGCCAAACGTGCTCTTAGTCTAGTTGCAGTATATTTGCATTTGAATTTTGTTTGCTACTTTTTCTTTTAGTGGGCTACAGTTGGTCAATCACGTGATCCTCATGCAGCTCTACGGTAAATCCATTGAGCATATTATCTTCTCGTTCATGGTGCTAGTGATCTCATTCAACTTTTTGTGTTATATTGGCTTTTGGGTCCTTTCATATATCTGTCAGGGCTAGTCTTATCTACACATAATTCGTGTCAGATTTTGTACGCAACATTATTGGTGCCCGGAAAAGTAAAACAAATAAAAACAGAAATTCTGTACGTACGAACACATGGTCCTGCTCCTTTGGACCCTATACCACAGGAATTTCCAACGTCCAGAAACGAAATTAGCGAAAACAGAATTATTGATCCTTTTAAAATGATATTTTACAACACTTGGTCCTGCATTTTGGGAACTTGTCCCTCATGTGATGTGAGTTGGAACGTCTTCCTTCACCGGATGTTGATTTGACCATGTCATGCTTTCCCTTTTTTGTAGCGTTAAATTTGCATGGATGTTCTTTAACTTGTTTCCTTCAGAGCACGTTTTTGCAAGGCTGTGACAGAGCTCCAGATTACCGGGCTAATTCGGATGCCCAGCAAAAGACGCCCGGATCATGTGCAGAGAGTAGCCTTTGGACTCTAGCATTTTGTTCACGCTTTCTTCTCACCGTTCTTTTGATTTTCCATCCTTGTTTTAACAAATTTATGTAATTATATGCCTCTTGTCAACATATTAACGAATGTAAAAATTTGAGTTTTCATGTAATTTGAGTTTGTTAAGCATCGAAGGAACTTATTATTAAATTTGAACTTTTAACATTCTATGTAATTAAAGAATTGATCAAAGTATCAAACACACCTTTGAATTTATTCTCAGTGACAATGAATGATAAAATGATTTTTTCATTAAATTTATCCTTGAACTTGTATTTTTTTATTAAATTTACCACTAAATAGTATTTTTACACATCATTATATTTTTATTTAACTTATTTTTCCTTATATTTGTTGTAATTTAATGAATGAGCGAAATTATTACTCTATAAAAACATTGTTATATGAAATGAAATTGTGTTTTTGAAATTTAAGAACTTAAGAAGTTTTGAAATTTATGAGAAATTGTGTTTTTATTGAAATACATCTAAGGTCGATTTTCTTAAATGCGTTTTTTGATTCTATAATTTTGTTCGTTTATCCAATTGTAATATATATAATGAAGAATAATTTAAACAAGAATATATGATGTGTAAAAGTACTGTTTATAGATAAATTTGATGAAAAAATATAAATTTATAAGTAAATTTAATAAAAAGTTTATTTTATTTTTTAATATCAGCACGAGACAAGTTCAAAGGTCTATTTATTACTTTAATTTCAAAGAATCTAAAGGAACTTTTTAACTTTATTAACTTACTATGTGTTTTTTTATTTTTTTTGAAACCTTTGGACCTACTATAATGAGTTGTAGAAAGTAGTCATTTTCTGCAAAATGCGTTTTGCAATTGGTATTCTCACTCTTCTCCATGCGTTTTTATTTTTGAGTGAGCAGGTGACGGTGTTTCTATTATTTTCTGCAAGTTTATTGGTTGATCAATGGACGGTTTAATGGATTCCGGTTTTGGTCCAAGCCGACAGAATTGGGTAAGTCGCGCTTACCTATTCACATTCGCAGTGTTGTCATTGATTGGATGGATCAATATAATTTAAAATTAATTATAGTTTAATTTGATTAAGAGTTAAAATTAATTTACTAAAAAGTAATTAAAACTAGCTTTGTATTAAATTAATTGAATCTAAAATTTTGTTATTTTATGAAACATTTAAAATTTTCAAAATTACACTTTTACTTGAAATTTAAATATTAAAAATATTTTTATTCTATATCATATTATATATTTTTTACTTTTAAAATATTTTTTCTTAATTTTTTTACAAATAATATTATATTAAGTTTAACTAATTGAATTGATTGAATTGTTCGAATTTAATATCATATTAAAACAAATTAATAAAATCAATTGAATTGATAAAATTAAAAATTAATCGATGATTCAATCACTAATTTGATATTAAAAATATTATATTTGTATAGCTGTTTTTCTTTTAGTAGGAAAATTAGATAATTTGATCTTTTATGTTCTCGAGCCTCTTATACATGTGATTTGAAGTCAATACTATAATGTCATATATATTATTATATTATAACATTATATTTAATATGTTTTTCTATTTTAAATAAAAATTTTATTGTGTGTAATTATTTATTATTTTATATAATTTTTATTTTGATAAAATCAATTAAAATTATTATAAATAATTAATAAAATATACATATATTTAAAATTTCATATAGTGGCATGGAAATATAATTATGTATGTCTAAATAGAATACAAGCAAAGCTGTTTGGCAATTGCGTCGGTGCCGACGATTTGTGAGTAGTAAAGGAAGAAAAGTGGGCCACGCGTCTAGTGGATGCTGCATTAATGCCTTGTCCTCAAATGGGGCTTAGACAAAACTAGTTACGTGCTAAATACGTGGTATAATTATAATAATAAATATAATATTTATTTTTAATAATTAATTAATTAATTAATTAAATGATTATAATTATTTCACATTTTAATTTTATGTAGTATAATTTTTTAAAAAATTTATTAAATTTGAATGAAAATATTTATAATAATCAAATTTTCAATAATTAATCAAATAAATAATATTAATTATTTTAAAATAAAAATTAATAAATAATTACAAAATGTATATGCATATGTAAGATAGTTATAATAAAAAATTATCTATTAATTTATATTTTTAATCATATGTTGCATAATTTAAAAAAATTTATTAAATTTGAATGAAATAATTTCTGATAATTTATTATATTGCAGTTTATTTTTATACACTCACAATTTTGAATAATCAATAGAATTCATATAAATATTCATTTTCTATTTAGAATTTTTAGTTTTAAGATTTTTTTTACATTTATGTTCAGAATTTTTTTTATATAATATTGACTTTCTATTTATATTTTTTATTTTTTATTTTTTATATTTCAATATCTTGAAGATCTATTTTTCTGTATGATACTTGAAATTTTTAATTTTTAATTTTTATTTAGAAATTTAGAATATTTGTTTTTTTATAAGCTAGTTGAGTTTTCTAATTTTTCATTTAAATTTTTTTTGATATGATAGCATTATGTAACATAATATAAAATAATAATATATGATTATATTATACATAATTATTTAATAAATAACAAATAATACTTTAAAATTGATTTTAAAATTGAAATTAATAATATATATTGATTAGTAACCATTCCATTTTAATAAAATTAAATTATCTTATAAAAATATGTAATTCAGTGAATATATATATATATATATATATATGCAATGAAAGGAGTAGGGCCGACGAAAGCGAAATATGTTTGGGCTATCCAGGGAGGTTGGAATTCAATTGACGTGGGATATATCTGATCACGTAATCATGCGAAAGATTATTTAAGAGAAACAAAAATAAATTGTATGCGTCTAAATTTTCTGAGATTCAATGGTTACTGTAATGATTTTAGTTCAAGCTTTTTTATCAACCAAAATTATCTGATTGTATTTGGAATGAACAGTTTCGAATTTTGTTGCTAAGTCCTTGTCTCAAATGAGTTTAATGTCAAAAAAAAAAAAAAAAAGGTCAATTGATTTTTTTTTTCTTAATTCTAGGACATTGGCAAAAATGGTGTGTGGAAGGTTTTCATAGCTGACACTATTGTATTATGATTGAGTGTTTGTTTTATAATACATAAAATTAAAATTTTAAATTTTAATGCTCTTTATCCCTTTAAATATTTTAGTATGTTAAATAATAATGGATAATTTCGTGTTATAATAGATATATTATATCAAATGATTAGATGAATGACGTGCATTTTAAATGTTTTATATTTTTTTGCTAGTATTCAGTTGCTCTCGTAAAGACCACAATAGATTAGTTGTTTGTGAGTACCAACATACATCCCTAAATTCGCCATTCAATAAACAGGAAAATTCTCTCTCCAGTTCTAAGTAAGTATCGATGGCTTATGAATTCAGCGGTTGGAGAAAATTTTTCCATGTTTGCCAACAAGCACTCCCTACAACACTCATATTTCCCACAGACCCAATTCAACAAACAAAGATGACACTTCAATGTATTCATCTCTAAAGAACAAGAAATCTATCTGCTGAAAAAATTATGATCAAGATTCCCAAGATGCAAGAAGAGTTATACATTAGAGAGAAACATCATGTTTTCCTTGGACCTTGAGGTTATTATATATATGTATATAATACTAATTATTTGTACTTGTCTAGTAACTCTACATCAAATCATTAAGTGTTCACAACATCTGCCAATATGAAAAACAACACAACTCCCAACATATTTACAATCATGAAGGACCATATGATACAAATATCCTTTCGTTTATGCTTTGCATAAGAGTTCTACGGGTGATGGAAATAATTTAATAAGAGTGAAATAATGAAATGAAATGAAAAATAATGAAATATTGATTATTTTTACCTTGTTTGAGAGTTTAGAAAAATAATATGGAGTTAAAGGAAACAATAACATTAACTTTGTTTGAGAATTTTAAAATATGAGAGGAAAGTTAATTAAAAAAATATTAAATTAACAATTATATCTAAAATACAAAATAATATCACAAAGTTATTTAGTAATTATCAAAATATTTTAAGGTTATATTTGTCTTATAAAATACTTTATTTTTAACTTCTTTTTCATTACATTTTCTACCCCTCAAATTGAGAGTTGAAGAGAAATATGTTTAGTAGGTTAAAAGATGTAAAAAATTAGTCTATGTTAACTTTCCTTCCCATTAAAATTGTACTCCCAATTAAAGTTACTTATTTTCACTCATTTTCATTTCATAATTTAACTCCCATTTTTTCTCAAGTTTTCACTTTCTATTTTTTGGGAAGTAATTTTTATGTAATTATTCAATCCACCAACAAACTATTCTTTTTCAATATTGTTAAAAGTGAGAGAGAATTGAAGTAAGGTGGTGACAAAAGAGATAATGTAGTTTAGATTTTATGAGACAATTGAAGTAAGGTGGTGATAAAAGAGATAATATAGTTTAGATTTTTCTTATTATTAATGATTAAAATGTTTTTATGGAGGATTTTTTTTCATCTCTTTTATATAAGTAGATTCTTGATAAATAAGGTAAATATTTTTCATTAAAGTCTAACTCTTATTTACAGCAAGCATTTCTGATTGTTGCTTTTGATGACTTTTATGCAATGTTGTCAATATCGCAAGTTGACTCATATGATTTTATGAGTCAAATTCATGTGAACAATTTAAGTCGAACATAAAATCGAATTTGTGGTAAAATCGGATGAAATCGAGTTTTGACTCATTATTTGTTCTTTTTTATTTTTCTATCTAATTTTTTACCCTTGTTTTTATATTATTTCTCCTCTATTTTTCTCTGATTTTTCTCCCTTTTTTGTTGCTAGAATGCTCGATTTTCTCCCATTTTTATGTTCTTTGTCACTCGATTTTTTGTTGTTATGGCTATACGTTAATTGTTAATTGTCAATTGACTAATCTTATATGACTGAAATTGAAATAACTAACTACTGTTGGGGAGTAAAGTTTTACACAAAAAAAATGACTTTTGAGTTAGTGATAATATTTGTCATTATTAGTAATAATATTTGTGAAAATACTAATAATGAGTCTTTTGGTGACAATGAATTTGAAGATGATGGAGATGGAAATAACAATGATGTTGATGCTGATAAAGATGAAGAGATTGATTTGAATAAGAATACTGATAACTTTTTTTAAATGTTATATTTTATTTCATGTAGTATTTTATTTGTATATTTTGTATTATTGACTTAAACGTGTAATAGATTTGAACTAATTTTTTTTACGCATTTTAATGTTATGATATGCGATATGAACTTAAATTTTTTATGCATATGTTCTCTTATGATATTTTTAATGTAATTATGTGTATTAAATTTAAAAAATATTTTATTTATATATTTATATATGTATAATTATATTTTAAATGATATTTTGTTATGTTATAAAATTTTACGATTTTACTATCCAATTTTACGATTTCGATTGTAAGGTTCTTTATCGATTTTAGAGTAAAAAAATGAGTTTGACAACCTTGCTTTTATGAATGTTTTTATGTACAAGAAAGTATTTGTTGGCCCAATTAGTACTTGATAACGATGTAAACTGTTAAATCATTAGTTTATCTTGCTTAGGTCATTATCAAATATGGAAAAAGAAAAATTTATATTAATGGGATTATTTACCTTTTACTCCTAAAAAAAAAAAAAACATATATGTGACATCCATTAAAAGAAAATGTAAAAATAAAATAATAAAGTCGAAGTTCTTAGAATACTCCAATGCATTGAGTCGTAATGTACAAGATTTAACAGTAGAACATAACAAAATTTAATGAATTAAATGAAATCGGAATAACATTGAGTATTTATTAAAAAAAAAATTATATTCATATTAAGACTAAAATATGTTTAATAGAAGTAATGAGGTTTGGATTTAGATCAATTATTTAAAATATTTAAAATTGAAATTGATATTTATAAATTTCGGTTTAATTTCATTTTAGATATTTTAAATTTCAGTCTAGTTCAACTCATATTTTAATTTGATTTGATTTAATTCAATTATTTAAAAAATTTTTAGATAAAATAAACTAAAGCAATCCACATTTTCTAATTAATTTATATAACATATTAAAATATATGACTTATATATAATATGCAGTATATATAAATAGATATAACCTATGCATGATATATCTAGGCATAAATAACTAATAAAATTTAATTATATGTAATATATGTTAATATATAAGACTTATACATAAAAAAGTAAAAATAAATAATTTATATATAGATTTTTAAGTGTATATATACAATTTATATATAAATAATTCAATTTTTTGGATAAGTTTAATTCAATATTGTATCAAATCGATTTAATTTGATTATCAATTTTAAATTCGAAATCGAATATACTATTCATTTAATTTAATTTAATTATATTTTCAATTCAATTTTTGCGTTCGATTTATTCAAATTAGTGCCAGCCATAATGCTTAACACCTAAAATTTTGGTCTCCTAATTTCATAAGACAATAGAGAAATGGCACATGTATATGGAACATATTATATGTTTATCAATGTGATCAGTTTGACATAATGGGCATAAATGTTGGAGCATGACGGCGACTTCTGCTACGACGATTTCTTTATTTTCAGTCTCATAGATCAACAAAACCCATATTGCCAATCAAATCACAAGATCTTTGGAGCCAAGCAGTGATCTTCTAAATTGTTATTATTATTATTTTTTAATTTTTCCGTGATAAGTGGCTCATTGGTTCTAAAAACAACACGAATGGAAGCACCCATTGGCTTGTCAGCCACCGAAAATGTAATATTAACAATTTTAGTTTTACTGAAAAATAGTTAAAATATAGAGACTTTCCTCATATAAACGCGCCCCTCCTTCGTTCCCATTCATTTCTCACCGCTCTCTCTATATTCCCTCTCTCCTCTTTTTTCTCTGTCTCTGTGGAAAACAGTTGAACCGAATTCAATTCTTTTCCTAAAAAACTCAGTATTTCAGTAGTTATTAAAAATAAATAAAAAAGAACAGTCTTTGATAATAATTTAGTGAACGCAAGCAAACCCAAATCAAAGGCAAATGCTTAATCAGCCGTAATTGCATTTGCCAATTCTCTTCTTCAAGATCTGCATTTCCATTCCACAGGTATTCTTTCTTTCTTTCTTTAAAGATTTCTTCTTTTTCCCTTTAGAAACCGTGTGATCTGTTTACATTCTTGAATCTTGATTTTCTGTTCTGTTCTTTGATAGTGCGTTTGTTGTTGTTTTTCTCCAATGCAATGTACAACAAGCTTTTGTTTTTTTGGTTTTCCTTTTGTTATTGCAGAAGAATTATGGGTTTCATTTTTAGAATTTTTGTGCATTTTACTGTTTTATGTTTTGATTATTGATTAATTTTTGTTTAATTGACAAAAAGAAGATACGAACTGTCAGATTTCTGGTTAATTAATGAAGTTAAACTTCAAAATGGTCAAATTCCACAAATGGGTGTTGTTGATTTTATTCGTTCTTGTGTTATTTTGAGCATTGTTTTTCCCCCTCTGCAGAGATCTGGTTATTTCTTTGTGTTTTTATCTATTTTATTTGTTCATTTTACTACAAATCTAGGGATTCTTTTGTTATTCGTTTTCAAGAACGTTCAACATCAAATTGAAAATAGCGATTGCTTTTGATTTATTTATTCTGATCAGCTAAAACTTTAATTCTGGGATTTCTGATGGTGTATAATATCAATAGCTACAATGCATATTTCTATATCTATTTTATGTTGCTAATTGCATGAATTTTGTTTAAATACAGTTGAAAAACCAAATTTGTTGTTTTAATTCATAATTAGTAGCTGTCACAATGTCCATTTCCAACGGTGAGGTTCACACATTGAGTTCTAATGGAGGCATAACAAATGACAAACACCTAAAGATCTTTGTGGGTTATGATTCACGCGAAGACATTGCTTATCAGGTCTGTTGCCATTCCATCAAGAAGCGATCTTCGATCCCTATGGAGATCAACCCCATTGTGCAATCAGAACTTAGAAAAAAAAATCTTTATTGGCGTGAAAGAAACCCATTGGAAAGCACTGAGTTCTCCTTCACTCGGTTCTTGACCCCGTACTTGGCCAACTATGAGGGTTGGGCAATGTTCGTTGATTGTGATTTCCTCTATTTGGCTGACATTAAGGAATTGAGGGATTTGATTGATGATAAATATGCTATCATGTGTGTGCAACATGACTATACCCCAAAAGAGGCCACGAAAATGGATGGAGCAGTTCAAACTGTGTATCCAAGGAAGAATTGGTCGTCGATGGTTTTGTACAATTGTGGCCATCCAAAGAACAAGGTGCTGACACCTGAGGTTGTGAATATCCAAACTGGTGCTTTTCTCCATAGGTTTCTGTGGCTTGAGGATGATGACATTGGATCAATTCCATTTGTGTGGAATTTTCTTGAGGGCCATAACAAGGTTGTAGAGGGTGACCGCACAACATTTCCTAAAGCAATACATTATACTCGTGGAGGGCCGTGGTTTGATGCTTGGAAGAATTGTGAGTTTGCAGACTTGTGGTTGAAGGAGATGGAAGAGTACTTGAATGAGAAGAAGAAGGTTGCTGAGAATTGGGGAGGGATCAGGCCTCAACAAGTAGACTATGTATCCTAGATCTAAGTTTCTCTTATGTTCTATTCTTCTAACTTTTGTGATGAGTTTGTTATGTATCCTAGATTCATTCGTCCCCCTAAAGTTATGTATTTTGCATTTTTGGCATATGAATGCCTTGAATATGTTTCTCCATTCATTATTTCTTTATCACCTCACTGAGGGTGTAAGTATCAGTTTACTTTGCAATAATAATAATGATTGTTTTGGCTTTAAGCTCTGATTTGGGTTCGAATTTGCAATGATGACTTGTATACCACTGAGTCGAAACTAATTGGTTTTAGCTCTCTTCTTATTTTTTATATGATCTATGCATAAAGTTGAATGCAAGAATTGGTCTTGAATGTTTGATCGCATTTGTTTTGGAGTGAATTTGGTTCATGAGATGCCTTGATGTGAATGACAGAGCCAGTTGGGAACTTACTTATTATGGATATATCTACATCAAAGCTGATTGAGGTGCATACTTGTTAGTTGAGTGCAATTCCCAGAATACAAGACACCATGCACATGCTTTGAGTGATTATCATGGGCCATGTGATGGGTTGGAGCAGTAAAGTCTTCGATGCATTACTTCACTTTCACATGCATTTTCATGTAATGCAAGCTTTCAGTTGACAGTTGCCAATAAATAGGGTACCTTGTTTTTATTTCTCTTAACCTATGAAAGGTCATTTTAATTGGTTTTCTCTTTTTCTTTTTATTTATTTATTTATTTATCAGGGGCAGAGAAGGGAAGTGGGAAGGAGGAGGATTGAACCAAGGACCCAAAAATCACTTGGTGATATCCAAACCAAACTTGGGTGTTAATTGATTTTCTCTGTGGTTTGTCTCTCCATTAAAATTTCATTAACATTTAAAAGGATTTCGTTAGGTCATCATGAAAATGGTTCTGATATTTTTATTTTTATTTTGGGAAGATACCATCATCCTATACCATCCTTATCATTTATTATTATTATTTTTTTTGGACTCCATCCTTATTATTACTGCTCTACTCCTCATCTCCACCTTAATCAATTTCACCTCCTTCCTTTTATGTGATGCTTTTTTTTTTTTTTTCTCAAATTTTTGTTGTACACAAATTTATGGGGATTCTTTTTTTTTTTTTCTTTTTTCTTTTTTTTTTTTAAGAAACAAATTTGTGGGAATTCTTGGGAACCCTGGGATTGGTGAATCCAAATGGCAAACTACATCTACCAGTCTGAGGGCTTCCACGAATTCCCTTCTCATAAATGTGCATCACATAAATTAGTGTGATTTTATATTTTCCTTTTAAATTTGAGATAAGTTGCCATTTTTGTAGAAATGTATGAAAAGGTTTATTTTTCTTTTTATCATTAATGAAAAATTATATCAATAAGTATATCTTATTAATTATAGTTTCATAGTTTTGAACTATTGCTTGCCATTTATCAAATAATTGTGTATAAGACAATCATGTGTTATTATTTTATATTTTATTAAAAAAAATCATCATATCAAAAAAATTCTAAATAAGAATTAGAAAACTCAATTGCCATATAAAAAATAAATTTTTAAATAAAAATTTAAAGATTTAAAAAGTAAAAAATTTTAAATAGGAAGTTAAGATAATATAAACATTCTAAACAATAAATTAGAAAAATTAAAAAATAAAAATTCTAAGCAGTAAATTAAAATTAAAATTAATTCTATTAATTATTCAAAATTTTGAGTATATAAAGGCAAACAACAATATAACAGATCATCAGAAATTACTTCGTTTAAATTTAATAAATTTTCTCTTAAAATTGTGTTACACAATATTAAAGGTATAAATCAATTGATAATTTTTTATTACAACTGCTCAACATATGCATATACATTTCACAATTATCCATTAATTTTGTTTTGATTATGAAATATTTAATATTATTTATTTGATTGATTATCATAAATTACTTTATTAAAATTTAATAATTTTTCTCTTAAAATTATACCACATAAAATAAAAGGTATTAATTAATAAACAATATTTTATTACAACTAACTCCATATATAATTATAAATTTGATAAATTTATTTTATTTACTTGATAATAACTTTTTATAAAATAACAATTGAATTTTAATTAGTATTATATATTAATTTTAATCATTCAATTGGTTAATTAATTATTTAATAAAATAAATACTAAAATTATTTAAGGTTTATTACTATAATTATATCACGTAACACGCGGATTTGCTACTAATGTGTATTATTAATTTCAGTCTTAGATTTAATTTTAAATAATTATTTGTCATTGTCATTTATGAAATAATTGTGCATAACATAACCACATATCATTATTTTATATTATGTTAAGAAAATTATCATATCAAAAAAAATTTAAATAGGAAATTAGAAAAATTAGTTATCATATAAAAATACTTTCTTAATAAAAAATTTAAAAAATCTAAACATTAAAAACTCTAAATAAAAAGTTAAAATCATATAACAAAATATTTCTAAATAAGAAATTAGAAATATATAAAAAAGAAAAGTTTAAAAAAATTTTAAACAGGAAATTAAAAAATGTAAAAAATAATAATTTTAAACAAAAATTAAGATTTAAATTTTATTAATTAGTCAAAATTTTGAGTATATAAAGGTTGACAATAATATAATCGATTGTCATAAATTATTTCATTCAAGTTTAACAAATCTTCTCTTAGAATTATATGATGCAAGATTAAAATATGAATTAATAAATAATATTTTATTATAATTATCTCATATATGTATATATAATTTATAATTATCTATTAATTTATTTTTAATTATGAAATAATTAATGTTATTTATTTAATTGATTATTTTAAATTATTTTATCCAAATTTAATAAATTATCTCTTAAAATTATATCATATTAGATTCAATGTATAAATCAATAAACAATCTTTCATTATAACTACCTTCATATATAATTATAAATATTAAATTTATTTTATTATTTTATTTACTTGATAATAACTTTTCAATAAAATAATAATTAATTATTTCATTAATTAGAAATTATTTAATAAAAATAAAAATTAATTTTATTTAAAGTTTATCATTATAATTATTCTACGCTACACATAGATTATTATATATAAAACATAAGAAATATATTATTAAGACGTATACAAATAAAATAAATGATAATATTTCTAAAATCCTATAATCAAATTAATAAAATTATATTATAAAAGAATGACATTGTACTTTGTAATTATCATGAATCACAAAATAATAAATAATTTGACTATTGTCTCAATATAAATTCCAACGAAATAGGATCATAATGCTATATATATTATTTTTAATTTTCTTGCATTAAAAGCATTGATAAATGAAATAAAAAATTGATAAACAATTTATTAAAGACAGTTTAAAAACTACTAAAAGATTATATTATTTTTTTAAAAAAACACTATTTATTCTATAAAAATTAAAAATTTAAGCTACAAAATTAATTTTTTTCTTTTTTTGTTGCTTTAATAATTTTGATTGTGAATAAATAATATATTTTCTGTAATTTTGAAACTATTATTTATGAATTTTCTATCAATTTTACATTTGTAATAACATAAATCTTTAATGTAAGAAAAAAAATACATTTGTACTTTAATATATAATAAACTCTTAATAATATAATCACACAAATTTTTAGGACATAAAAAATGTGCTCTGTGGAAAAATAAACAATAAACAAAATTATGTTACATGTATAAAAAAAAAATAATATATATATATATATATATATATATATATATATATATATATATATATATATATATATATATATATATATATATATATATTCTGATGCAAAATGTGAACATAATAAGAGATAATATCATGTTAGTTGTAATTCCAACACATAAACTAAGCTCCCTTACACTTCAGACAAATATTGTCCTTAATGTTAACCAAAATACACACAAAAAGAAGAACAAATTGTAAGAGAAAAGGACTTCTTCAACGATTGTGCTTAAGGTGATCGAGGAGATGGTGTTGGTGATGAGGTTACACAAATTGAATGGCATATGACAGTATGCAAAGGTGTCATATTGGCATGTAAATGTCATCTTCTTTTGATCCTCAAGAGTGATGGATACCTAATTATAGCTTGAGTAGTCCTGTATGGCGACATTCAACATGTTGTAATTAATGCATACTCGCCATCAAATTACTGTTATTGTGGGATCAACTCATTGTTGCAATTTTTTACCATTATTGTGCCTCCCTTCTTTAGAACTACCTGCATAGAACTCACCTAAAAAGTGTTAGAAATATGATAAATGATACGTACATCAAGTCATTTGAGAACTTCTTCGTGCATAACTTCCTTCATATTGGGGTTTAGATGTCTTTGAGCTTGAATGCTTTTGCGATAGCTCTCATCCATCAATATCTTATGTAAGCAAATTGATGGGTTGATCCCCTTGATATATGAAATCGACCATGCTATCGCTTCCTTGTGTTTCCTCAACACCCTCAATAGCTTTTTTTTACTTTGCAACACTTAAATAAGCATAAATGATCATAGGAAAAGTATTATTAGCACCCAAAAATGCATATTTCAAATTAGTTGTCAATGCTTTTAATTCTAGTTGAGGTGGTTTCTTATCAGATGGTTCAGGTATGGGTTTCCTTTACCCTAGGTCCTCAAATTTAGCATTATGTTTAATAGTCCTAACCCATTGCCTATCTGGGCTTAATGCATACTCAACTATCTCATAATCCTCATCCCTCTCATTCAAACTTAGTGCCAAACATACCTCTAAAGGTTCCCTAAAAGATTCCTTAGTAAAAATTTCCTCTACCAAGGTGTCAATGACATTAATTTTAAAATAAGAATCACCTATGAATGGGTTTTTTAATGCCCTATGGATGTCAAGCTCCTTTTTTTCACTCCCTACCCTGAAGGTCACTTTGCTCAGTGGTACACCTATCAATGAGCCATCTGTAGCTAAAAAGGGTCTACCCAAAATGATAGATATATCAACATCATCCTCTATATCTAAGACTAAAAAGTTAACAGGAAATAAAATTTTCTCACCTTAATTAATAAATCCTTAATTATACCAAATGGGTTGATAAATCTATCAGCTAACTACAAAGAAATTTTAGTTTGGTTTAATTTCATTAATGTCCAATTATTTAATGAGAGATAAAGGCATGAGATTGATAATAACACTTAAATCACACAATGATTTATTAATGCAAACAGTACCAATAGAGAAAGGAATAGAAAAACTCACTGGGCCCTTTAGCTTTGTGGGGTAGCTTCATTTGAAAGATAACACTGAATTCTTTACTTAACGTAACCATGACATACTCCTTCAACTTACTCTTGTTTGACACAATCGCATTAAGAAATTTTGCATAAGATGACATTTGAGCAAGTGCCTCAGCAAAAGGGATGTTGATTTGAATTTTCTTGAACACCTCAAAGAATTTCTAAAAGTTGGCATCATTGTTCTTCTTTTGCTTGAGCCTTTATAGGTATGGAATTGGCATAATGTAAGGCTTGGCCCAATTTTGAACGGGTGCCTCACTTCACCATCACCATGTTGTTTTTTCGCTTCTTCACTTTGCATTTGATCTTCATTGTCACGTGTCAATTCAACCTGTTTGTCTTTTCTCACCTCAATATTACCATTAGGTATCTCCTTTCCACTCCTTAAACTGATAGCCATAACTACCTCTCCTCAATTCATTTCAGTGTTACTAAAAAGTTTGCCTTGTTCTCTTTTAACAATAATTTTAGTCAACTGGACAATTTGCATCTCAATATTATGAATGGAAGCTTGATTGGATTGAAGCACTTGATTAATTTTTATATCAAGCTTCTTCATGTATTGCATCATCATCTCCTCTAATGATGTCTTCTTCTCCTGTGGTGGAGGCATTTGAGTATGAACTGAAGCTTATGTTATTGGAATCCTAGGGGTCCCATAGGTCTTATTGCGCTTTGATCCCTCCATAAAAAAAATTTGGATGATTCCTTTAACCAAGATTATAGGTATATGAGAACGGATCATCTTATGGTTGTTTACTCCCATAAGCACCCATGTAATTAACTTTTTCTTATCTATGCATCATTGCATGTGAAACCATACATGCATTAGCATGATGACTAAGCATACCATAATAAGCACATACCTTGGCTTTTGAGGAGCTGTTCTTGTTTGGTTAAGTTTGCCACTTGTAATGCCAAGTCTATTTATGCACTAATTTCATAAATTCCAGCTCTATTCCCCTTGCTTGCTTTTTATTGAGAGTTCATCACCAAGTTTTTATAGATTTCTGTGACCTTATTAGCCATCTTGTCAACATAGTAACCACCAATAACTGTATCAACTAAAGCTTGGCCATTAACAATTAACCCATTGTAGAAAAATTGAATAAGGAGGTAGTTTAGGAATTGGTGATGTGGGCATTAAGTTAGGAGCAATTTGAACCTCTTTTATGTCTTATCGAAAGTTCTTCCTCTCTCTATGTAAACGTATAGATCTTATTTTACAAGTCCAAGGTCTTTTGAGGTGAATAGTATTTCAACATAAAGGCATTGTATACATCATCCCATGTGGGTAGTGACATCTCGAGTAAATTAAGCAACTAAGATCTAGCATCACCCCTTATGTAGTAAGGGAAACACCTTTTTTTAAGCTCTCCTTCCTCTAACCCATTGAGTGGTAGGGTCTACACCATACTATAAAACTCTTTAATAAAAGTAAGTGGGTCTTTGGTGCTTAATCCATTGAATTGAGGTATCATCGTTAAGTGAAAGGACTTCAGTTTATAATTTCTTGCGGCATCACTCAAATGAATGCAAGATGAATTAACAACCACCATAGGTCTCTATATGTCTCTTAACCGAGAAGCAATCGATTGATTAACCACGATGACAACAAGTTCAAGGCGTGCATCTTGCAAGTTTTGTGGATGTTCAACCATTCTTTGCTTTGTTTGCTTTCGACTAGATTTGTAGGTATTTTTAATTTCTAGATCTTTTGGAAGAATTAGAGATCTTTTAGTAATCCTTGATTTCCTTGTGATCATAAACTACCTTAAAGGAAGAAATCAGCTTAAAGTGAAAATAAAGATCAACAAATAATAATAAAGTTTTGTTGTGCTCGACAATGGTGCTAAAAACTTGATAAGTGGCAATTATCTGCAAGTGTATAGTGTCAATTGTAGCACATATAATTCATCAAAATCGAACCACAAGGACAACACTTATTATTATTGGACTAATTTTTATTGATATATAAGAATAATAAAAATGAAAATGACAATAAAAATCAAATTAAATTAATATAACCAAATTGATTAAAAGGAAATCAAATATTTGAAGCACTAGAACTTGGCGTTTCACCTAGTGAAAAGTAGCTAATGATTATGAATGCTCAATCTGATTCTTGAGTGCAATTATTTCTAAATTATCTTAATGCTCCATCGAGTTACTCAGTTGTATCTAATCAACAAATAACTAATTGTCAAAAGTTATTTTTTTAATTAGACCCATTAAGCCACAATTAACACACTATAAAGATTTGAACTTCTATGTCTAGGTTTATATTTCACCCATTAGTTCATTACATAAACCCTAAGATGAAAATTATATGGTGATGAATCATACAATTGACAATTAGCACAAAAAAGACCAAATTAATAATTATCATGGAGAATACTAAGAATTAAGCATTGATTTATCAAAAGCAATCCCACTACGTTGCACCCGTCACTTTAGTTGAGGGCTTAATTCTCCATGAACAAAATAAAACTAAAACTAAGTTTAATCTCACAGAAGTCTAGACAAATGGAAATATGAAAAGAAAAATGAATACAAAGAAACCAAGAGAAATATCCGAAGCAAGAACTTTGTTCAATCATTTTGTCCCCTTGTTTCTTCACCAAAAAGTCCTAATGAATTTTTTCCCTACTTAAATCCCTTGGAGTTGGGCCTAAAACACCACAAAAAAGGGTCTCGAGTTAAATAAGTGTTAGGTGTGTGATAAGCAAAAACTTGAAATTGGCTCATTGGGATCATGTACATTATGTGTGCCATCGAGAAGGTAACATTATGCGCTTAACGAACAAATGGTACCCAACTACTTTATTCAAGACACCTTCGCACTCACCATCAAGAAGAATGTGTCACGTGCGACACTCTTTTGTCTAAAAAGCATGCCATAACCGTTCCTAACATTCAAAACCTACCAAAATTGATTAAAATACCAATTAGGCAACAAAATTACTACCTAAATTAACTAGAAAAAATAATGAAATATCCTAAAAACTAGACAAAAATATGTGTTAAATTAGACATATCACTCTTATTGCACTATAAAATTTCCTTTTAGAAATATGCTGATAATTCAAAAAGTGGTTGAAAGCTAAGTGTGTTATAACTGTGGCTTTGATAACAGGGATTTGTCTTATCTATATTTCTTGTACAAAACTTAAATAATTGAAATATATTAGGTTCTAAAACCAGGTAGGATCGACCAAAGTTTTAGGCATCTTTAGTCTCCTAGTCATCACATCCAACCAACTTTATACTTGTATATTTAACATCCAATAAAGGAAGCAGTATGAGTAAAAATTCCAAACTCTAGGTTTTATGCATTGTAAAATATGGTTGAAAATAATGTAATATATATATATATATTCAAAGTTATCAATAAAAATATAAAAGACATGTCAGTACTTTTTTTTTACATATTGATAACATTCATATAGTAAAACATCTAATGGGAGAACATTTACCCTTTAAATGAATGACATGTGTCCTATGGAAGCTGACCATTTGAAATCAAATGATGGAAGAACTAACAATTAAGAAAATGGGGTGACTAAACAATTGTTTGGGAAATTCACTAAAAGGACAAAGATGAATAATGTTTGGATACCAAAGGATGGTTATAAACTTGCATCTCTCCTGATATTATGGAACATAAAGACAAAGCTAACATATACTATTATTAGCACTACTAGGGAAGAATCCAAAAGCAATAAGGGTATAAATAGTCATTTCTCTTAGGCCTCAAGGTACGTTTTTTCGAGAATTCTCCATTACTTTATATTTTTTAAGCTTTCATTCTCTAAGCTTTTAGGCTCTCTTGACTAACATGAGTATCGGAATGTTTATGGAGGACATCGTCCCTCTAAGCTCACGTTTATTCATCCCTTATACAAGTCAGTACCCCTACTTGATGATCGAATGTTACCATTAATTGGCATTGCTTATGGGAATTTTTTAACTATTTTATTGTTTCCTTTTCTTAAAGTTCCACCTTTACTCTTCCAAATTTATTTCTCTCATAAAAAAAAAAAAACCCTTATCTTTGATCCAAAGTGAATAATAGCCCATCACATAAGAAACAACCCTATTCTTACTTTTTTGACTTACAACAAATGCTTAATTAGCTTTAATTCTTCTTTTCTAGCTTTCCTTAAGTGCTTGGATCCTCTCAGTAGGTGTATTACATCCGTACATTCCAAGTTCGTAGAAGGAATCTCAAACCAGTCCTGTTTGTCATGCTGAAGATTTATGAAATCTACAAACTTGTCACAATAGGCAAGTTCTAGACTGTGCCATTTAAATTTGCCTTTTATCTAACCCCCAAGATTCAGGCAATTTCCCTCCAAAGCTTGAAGGGATTCCATATGCTCCCATCCCCTTCTTCATTTATAGTTGATTCATCCACCACTAAAGGGGCATTCCTCTTCCTCTTGTGACCTTTCATTACCCCTTTACCTTTGCCTTTGGCATTAACCTTAGGGTAGATAGTGGTTGGGGAGAGGGAACCTACAACAAGAATAGGAACAATGGCTTCATGTTCCTAAGACACTAGGACAAACAAAAACTTAGACACTTCATTAGCCCATTTGCCACCGCTCACCTCTGTCTCGGGAGCCATAAGAGGAAACTTGCCCAGAATATCTTCAGTGGTGTAAAAATCGATAGCAACATTCTCCAGGGATTTCATCTCACCTACACAAATAGATTCATTACATATTAGTAAGGTATAAACCAAGGTAGCCAAGGTGCATACCTTCTTTCTTCTTCTTCTTCTTCCACTTAGCGATAAGGTAGAGCTCAACTTCTTTAGCTTCCTCAACATCCTTTTCTGATCAATTACCTACTTCAAGTTTCTTAGAAGGATTTTTCGTAGCTAGACCTTGTTTTCGAACGAACCATCTTATATATTTCTTACATAAGGGACGAATGTCCTAACATTCTAACACTATGTTAAAGAGTATGTCCATTCTCTTTTTGTTTACAATAGTGGGTAGCGCAAAACCATATCAATAAAATTTTAAGGCAAGCTGGCAAACTCCATCGGATGCACCACAAGGAAAAACTTGTTCAACCAATCCTTTAAGGAATAGGAAGGCTAAACACCATTTTGTTGTTCGCCTTGGATGTTAATGAAAAGAATGCCTCATTCGATTGACGAGTTAAATTATACAAATGTTGGATATAGGGGACATTTAGGATTAAACCCTTCACCCAACAAATCTCTATAAGACTGCATGGGATTCAGATCACGTCGTGGTATACCTGGGTTAAGGTAGGGAGTGAAAAGTCAAGTAATCAACAATGAAGTGATGAAGTGGAAATCTAAGTCCTACCTTCAGTTGCTCGCAATAGACGATGATCACCCTGTAGCTTAAGGAATTTGGGACCCTACACTGAGAAGAACACACAGTTCATCCATACCCCTAAGGAATCTGGTATGTCTTACAAATATGCTGTAAATCTGCAGTTTTGATAATACAAGGACACATCCTCAACTTAGTGATAGCTTACCCAATCGTTGAAGAAGACAAAGATGAGCTAGCCATTTGTACCCAGAGGAGAGGAAGAAGGTAAAAGAAAAATATAGAAGAAATATAAACAACTACCTTAACAACCATAGCAACAAAGATTACGAAGGCATAAAAAAATTAGCAATAACAAGATCACAACATAAAATGCAAGGAACCAGGCTAAGCTTTCCTATCTCTTATAAATATTAAAAGGGGAACATTAAAAGTTGAGTACTTATTAAATGCAAAAATCAAACAATCCCAACTAAAGATTTTCAAAATTAAAATAACAATAATTGCCACGAAAGTCAAGGCGACACGATAACTAAGTGAAAAACAAGTAGACATGTTTTATGCTCTGGGAGTTATTAAAAAGTTATCTTTTTAGATCTAAAGAACACTAACATAAATGTCAGAAACATAATCATTCAGGGACTATTGATAATAGTCATACAGTAGAACATCTAATGGAAGAACATTTACCCTTCGAACGAAAGACATGTGTCCTATGGAAGCTAACCATTTAGAACCGAATAATGGAAGAACTAACGGTTAAGAAAACGAGGCAACTGAACAACCGTTCGAGAAATTCAGTAAAAGGACAAAGATGATAATGTTCACATATCGAAGGATGGTTATAAAATGTACGTCTCTTCTGATATTGGGGGAATATATAGATAAAACTAATAGATACTCTTCTTGGTGCTATTTGGTAAGAATCTAGAAGCAACAAGGGCATAAATAGTCATTTTCCTTAGACCTCAAAAGTATGTTTTTCCAAGAATTATCCATTACTATTTACTTTCTAAGCTCTCGTTCTCTATGCTTTTAGGCTCCCTTGATTAACTTAAGCATTAGAGTGACTGTGGTGGATGAAATCCCCCTAACTCATCCTTTATATAGGTCATTATCTCACTTGGTGATCGAAGGTTACTATCACATATTATTAATTTTTTTAGAAAAAGAACATAGTATGATTCACATGTTTATTTATATGAATATAAATATGTTCAAATATAACAATAAAATATATAAAATAGGCAAAAAAAAAAAAAGCATACAAAAAAAGTGAAACATTTAATTTATAATATAATTAGTATAAATTTTCAAAAATTCACCTTTAATTAGAATCAATCATTAATAAAAACAAAGAGAAAAATAGAATCAATTAGTTCTAAAAAAAAGGGAAGACTTGTACGCCCAAAAATAATTATTATCAAAGCATATGCCTCACCAACTCAATTTGTTGCCTTTCTCTTTATCATTCAAAATCATTAATTCCAAATTAATACTATGTTTTAAATATGAAATTGATCTTTTATAATATTATTATAATGATAATGTGTAAGTACTTAGATTGTTTTACTAAAGACTAAAGGGCAAACTTTTTAATTTTCCCTTTTACTCATAAAAATTTGAAAATTGAGAAGTACATTGGTTGAATAATATTCTGATATAATGCCTCGTAATAAGACTTGAAAGCAAAATTTGAGTTAATTTTTGATTGGCGTATATTATAAGAACATATAGTGGTACATGCATGTAACAGTACATTGCAAGATTTCAAATAAATTAAAAGAAAAATTTTATCACACCATCATAAAATCCGCTGTGATGTATGGAAGTAAATGTTGGACGATAAAGACAACAAATTTTCAAGATTGTTATAATAGATATAAGAATGCTAAGATAGATGCGTTACTAAAATAGATACAGTTCATAATGAATGTGTTAGAGACAAAGTTAAGACAAAGTTAGGTTACTCTAGTCATCGACAAGTTGAGAGAAGAGAAAGTTGATTTGAACACGTGAGTCACAACCTTTAGATATAGCAATTAGAAAAGTATAGCACATTAAAATCGATATAAATAAAAAAAAAATAGATCTAAACTCACATAAAAGAGAGTAATACAAAATTATTGAAAAACCTTACATTTGAAAATGTGGCCTAAGATCACCTTGATTGGGAAAAAAAAAAAAAAAAAACGAATCCATAGAGCCGCTGACCTTAATTTACTTGACATCAAAGATTGGTTGAGTTGAGTATATATTATAAAGTCATATAACTAAATACAGTATCATAAATTGATAATCCAATGCAAGGCGTGGTATCATGATAACGTGTTGAAATGTTGTAAAGGCAGATCATGATCTTTAACATCCAAAAATACTCAATTGCAATAACTAAAGTAGTAATCTTTCATCTCATAACTGAAACAAGGGGGAAAAAAGAAATAATGCACATTAACCTAATAAAGAGTCTACGTAATCCAAATGATATACAACAGTTTGATATAGGCTATCAGATTTAACCAGAGTATCAGTGGAAGTCTCTAACGTAAATCACATATAACAAATTTGACTCGATCTATAAGAATATCTGATTAGCTGCTGTTCTGTCTTTCCTTTCATTCCCCTGAATAACGTAGAGGGGGAGGGAAGTAAAATACACAAGAATAATACACCCACACACCATGAAATGAACATATTTGTTAAACTCGCAATGCTGTGTATAAAATCCATCACTGTCTCTTGGCTAAAGTTTTCATCAATCCTTTAACAATCTTAGCAAACCACATCAAGTTCATGATAAACAGTGCTGATGGCACCAGAAAAACTACTAGACAACCAAAGGGGCTCATTTGGATAACCTGTCAACCAATCAAGAAATCAGAAATTAGGGGTTTTCAATTTCAAAATCTGTGTTTCCATAATTTTGGAGGAAATATGAGTTTTTGGAATACAATTGGCAAAATGACCTAGCAACAATGGAAACCGAATTCTGACCAAAAGAAAAGCAAGAGAATATCATGAAATAGTTAAGATGAAGTCCAGAAATGAATTCGTATAAGAATTGTAACATAAACAGGACATGTACAAACATAAACGTATGAGACATATTTTAGTATAGAATTGTTTGAGTAACAATTGTCCATTTTTAGGCAGTCCCCCAAGTTAGATGCACCTAGTGCGCTCACATGGCACATCCCCTTGTAACACAAAATTACCCCACGTGGAACTAGATTGCTGGTCCATGCAAAAGAATTACACTCAGATAATGTCAATGGCAGGAGTGGAACTAGACAAGAAATTGGGTGGGAGTGAGCAAGAAAAAAAAAAAGAAAAAATAAATAAAAGGATTATGAGGAAATCTAAATAATTTTAACTTTCCGATTGAGATAGATTACAATACTGAATGTATAAAAAATATATAAGTCAAGCTAATTTTGTATCATGAACATATTTTTAAGAAAATTACGAAAAATGCATGTGTAGAAATGAGATTTTAAAGATTTTTAAGGATTAATATGCATAGATGTTAAAAGAATATAAAAACCCACTAGGTGAAAAAATATAATTTTTCAAAGCTTGAGGGGGGCCAAATGTGTATATCTTGAAAAAAATAATATAAACCTCTAAGCAAAAGTATAATTTCCAAAACATAGCCCTCCCAAGTACGTAAATAGTTCTGCCCCTGAACCCTGGAGCTATTAAATTCAATTAGGTGTAGCAAAACCAGTTTAACTTAACAACTTGGCCATACTTTAGCTCTATTCATCTGGAAACGAAAGAGCATAAAAGACCAGAAAATTTGGAACCTGTTCCAGAGTTGCTATTGGAAATGTTTCAGAAATTTGTTATTTTTCCTTTTTCCTTCCTCTTGTTGGCAGTTAAGTAGCTAACTAATAGATACAATATAGAAATTCTATAGAGCTTCATCAATGCATGGATATTGGACAGGTTGTATCATTCAAAAATAAGTTGAATTGAATTGGATGGAGTGAGCAATCACCTGATCATAGTGTAGATAGATGTGGTAAAACATGTACATGAAGAGCAGAACTCTTGCCATCTGCATTCCTTGTTTAAATCAGCATGTAACGAAAAATATAACAAATTAAGGAAGAGTAATCCTACCATCTTAAATACAAAGAATTAAGAGGTTTTTGCCACTACATATTTTATATTATTATAATATATTTATTAACCTAAATCTGGGTGCAGTTTTATTTCTATATTAAAAAAAAAAAACCCCAAAAAATGAGTCCAAACACATGATCATTAATCAAAGTTATAAATTTCAAAAATTTTCTTTTTGTGCACCCATGCTTTCCATTTGTTAAAACAATCTTCAAAGTAAAGCATGTCATCAGAGGGTTACTAGGGTCAGTCCAATGACCATGTTTACGTTTAATAATATTTTTTAATATAAAAAAATTGATCAATGGAGCATGATGGTTGCTCTTCATCTTTGTTTTCTTGTAATTTAATTGGAAAATACATAGTAATCTAATTATTCTATAGTCAATTTATGATCCATGATCATAAATTTATGCCTCACATACCTGTTCTAGCTGCAATGCAGGCATAATATTTCCTAAGAATCTAAGTTTTGGAGCTTAATGAATTAAATTCATCCTTTCTAACACAGATTGTGGCCTTTTCATTCCTCTAATTTGCCAGTTAAAACTGCAGTTGATATTTCCATGATATCGCTGAATCTTGTTTATATGGAAGAAGCAATCTAGGACTAATGTACAAAATATGTTTTGCAGTTTGCATAATTTCTCAAATCAGTTTTTATTTTTAAGATTTGATTTAATAAAATTTTTCATACAACATAGGATAGGTGTTGTCAGATTTCAAACAAAAAGGAGCCATTAGAGCATTTTTGTTTAGTGAAATGCCAAATGATGTTTGACATGCATAATGGAATAGGTTCCTTGTGCAATAATTGATGTTAATACAGTGTCTATACCATATTGATCACTCATTATCATTTACAAAGAATTACATGCAACATAAGTATGCTTTAAAGAATATAGATATATAAATAGCAATTGGCATTAATTTCAATCTGTACAATCAGCAAAGGGAGCCAATTAGAAAGGATTTGAAGGAAAATCAAACTCACCAACCAAGCCAGAAAGATCAGGACACCATTGATTAGATATGCAGTGGATCTCTTCATGCCAGCTGTATCTAGATACCTACATGGAGAAACAAGAAATTATCTTATGAAACCCAAATGTTCAACCCTACTCATAATTGACTCATCCTATACCTACCACCTCATATTAATCTCTGGGGTAGTCACTTCAGAGATGAGGCACATGTATGTATAAAGCTGCCCTTCTCCAGAAAACATAGAATATGCTACGGCTATTGTAGAAAGGGAATGATGGATAACCTGAAATCCGGTGCCAAGGCATCGTGAGGAGTGAGGACATCCTTTTAAGAAGTCATACAATTTTTTACTGCACGCTTTAGTAGACACTCATGGAGAGAAATGGAATATAATCAAGTTATGAATGCAATATTATTGAAGTTAAGAAATGCATCCCATTAGTCTTCCAGGTACAGCATAAGAGCAAGACCGTGAGCATTGTTGTGCCTATGTAAACATTTGAACAAATTTGCTTTCAAAAATAAGGCCATTAGTTATTCTTTCTTTATCAATTTCACGAGGTTCATGAATCTTACACTCCAAGACACTAGCTCTTGAAAATAATTGATCAATTGGTAATTCAAGCAGTGGCGGGGCCACTTAGCATTCACTAAAACTATATTTGGTATGATGTAATCAAATGTAATATAATGTAATCAAAAAAATTTCAGTTTAATAGTTTAATTGAGTTTGCATTTGATTACATTCAATTACAATTGAATTATATCTTACCAAACATACCATAAGATCAATTGACATCACTGAATCTTGATAAAATATAAAAAAAAAAAAAAACCATGAAAAATCTGGAAAATTAGACAATTGACCCATTAAAAATTTATTATTGAACCCATTGATAATTATTCTAAACTTGACCAACTAAGAATTTACTATCGATTCGACTAGAAGCACTCTACGCTAAGATCAATTGACATCACTGAATCTTGATAAAATATAAAAAAAAAATCCATGAAAAATCTGGAAAATTAGACAATTGACCCATTAAAAATTTATTATTGAACCCATTGATAATTATTCTAAACTTGACCAACTAAGAATTTACTATTGATTCCACTACAAGCACTGTACGCTTTAACCCAATAAAAATTCAGCCTTTGAATAGATCAAATTTATAAATATTATTTATAATAGAAAAATAAAAACTTGGCTACAACTATTAAAAGTATTAGAAAGATGAAATTTATTTTTTCTTTAAGTTACAGTACAAAAATAAGAATTGGTTAGTGTACAAAAAAATTTTTTTTAGGGGGGCTATTGTGGATAGTTATATCAATTGGTTTACATGTTCGACTCTACACCTCTCAAGTCATTTCACAAAGTCGGACTAGAGTCAAGCTCAACAGGGTCTTCTTTCCCTGCTGATTCCGCCAAGCCCATTCCTTTGGCTGTAATTTCGCTGGATAGTAGACAGGGACAGTGGGAATCTCGTTAATCCATTCATGCGCGTCACTAATTAGATGATGAGGCATTTGGCTACCTTAAGATAGTCATAGTTACTCCCGCCGTTTACCCGCACTTGGTTGAATTTCTTCACTTTAACATTCAGAGCACTGGCAGAAATCACATTGCGTGAGCATCCGCGAGGACCATCACAATGCTTTGTTTTAATTAAACAGTCGGATTCCCCTTGTCCGTACCAATTCTGAGCCGACTGTTCGACGATATTTAATTTGCTTCTTCTCATTAATTATATATATTTGACTTAGAAATGTAACTTGTTTAGTCAATTGGCAGTTAAATTTAACAGAAATACCATTTTCTTGAACCAATTATAAATAATTTTGTGATTAAAAAGGAGTCACTGCTCTAGCTATCAATTGAGTAAGCAATTAGAGATCAAGAAAGCATTCATCACTAAATTACAAAAAAATAATAATAACAATAATAGCAATTGACTTAAAATCGTATTGTAATATATATATATAACCAATATGTGTATAAATATATATTTTTCTTAATCTCTGACTGCTATATTTTTTTTTAGTGTAGAACCTAAAAGAAGATTTTATAAGTTAATCTTAATGTGAATTTATTTTGAACTATGTTCTATAGTTGTATGATAAATGCTTTTTATGTTCAATTTTAATTGATTGCTCAAATAATAATTTCTTATCACAAACAATCATAAATTCAAAAATGAGTATTTCATTTAATCTAATTCTCATATGTATCAATAGAAAAAAAAAGATATTAGTAAAAATAATAAAACATTTGATATAAATCTTCAACATAAAATAAATTATATTAATTTTAGCAAATTAATCCATTTGTATTCTTACATTAGAACAAAAGCAAAGAGTTTTATCAATTTATAAGAGTATTGCCATAATGTCAAATAAAATTTCAATTCCTTTACACAGTTCTTGCAAATTTTATTTTTTTAAGAATTAAATCTTAGTTGATTAAGACTTAAAGAATAATTTTAGTGGGGGCTAAGATTTAAATAATCATTTTTAGTAGAGCCGAAAAAGAAATATTAGTGGGTCAATATGCTAAATTTGTTAAATTCTATATACCATTTTGAATCTTTTATATGGTATCTTTTCTAGAGTTGAGTGGGGTCAATTGACCGTGCTGATGCATGTGGCTCTGCCACTGCAACAGGGTAATATATTTAAACATAGAATAATAGGTAAATATCTATAGCTTCATCAGATTAGTAAATGTAAGGACAACCTACATGAACTGGCAGAAAAACTCCATAATGCCACGAAAAATTTCTATGTAAACATGTGTGTGGGATGTTAATACAAAATGTATAAGAACTCAATTATGCTGAAACAACTACATGCTTAAAAATACAATCACAAGCAGAAAAACGAAAAAAAATACATAAAATAAACAGTATCAAATGGTTTTCATATAGTAGAACAACTCACATACTCCATGCCTCCTAAAGAAGGATAGAACCAGAAAATCATCCCAATATCAGCAATGAAATACCCAACGGAAACCTGTTGAGAGGATGTGCATTTTTTTTTTATCATTTCAAAAGTAATCATAGAATTTATACGAGGGCTATGAATCAGAAGTTCAATGCTAAGAGATGTTAGTTGGCTTACCTACAAAGTTCAATGCTAAGAGATGTTAGTTGGCTTACCTACAGAGTTGCTAAAGTTTCATAAATATGAAGAGGAATAAGTCCCAAATGAGTAAGAAAAGGAGAGTCATAAGCTGTTGCTGATCCAAAATATAATTTGCAAGTGGGAAATTTAAAATCTCATTTGAAATCAAGAATGGATATCTTATCTTGTCAAACAGGAATTTTGCAAATAAAATATTGTTTCCACATTAGAAGTTTAGGTCCCATTTTTGAATATATATGTTGAGTCAAAATGGTTTGTTCTCAGAAAAACAGATAACAAATAAGACATTAAGCTGAATTCTTAGAAAAATACAAGATTCACAAAGAATTATATATATATATATATATATATATATATATATGGGTCGTTTATGACATGATAAAAAAATAGGTTTAAATGGGTTAATCTACATAACTTATATTAGGCATAATTAAACACGATTATATGATCAGATTAATGGGTTAACATACAATACACGACATAAATACACGGCTTAAACATGATTTAAGTAAATGTACTTGCATATAAGAAAATATTTTTGGATTCAATCTTATATTTGCATAGATTTTAATCTGTAGTCTCTATTTTTTCAACAAATAAATTTTCTTGAGTAAAATTAAAATTTTTTAAATTTTTTTTATATATTTTGAAGTTAAACATGTATTTTCGTATCATGACAAGTTAATATCTATTATGACATGATTAATTAAATAAGTTATACAAATCGTGTCATGTAACATGTTTCATAAACATATCCGTATTAGAGTTAAGAATTTTGATACGATTAATTAAACTGGTTGTATTTAAATTGAATATTTTTGTGTTATATACGTGTCTCTACACAACTATATATATATATATATATTTTCATCCTTACGTCCTTATAGTTTAATACTTTAATACATTACGTTATTCCTCATTTTATAAAAATAAGTTTAAACATCCATGTTTTTCAACGTGTTAGAATGTTGAGTACTTCCATCACTTTTAAAGCCTTTTTCCCACCAAAAAGTCAATAAAATTTTTTAATACCCAAATACCCTCATTTTTAACCTCTAAAGCATTTATTTTCTTTTCTTGGCAACCAAACAGATAACTGCATTAAATTGTTCCACATGAGAGAGAAATTACTTGGTACCAAACCTCCACCTATCAATGCCACAAAGAAACAAGTGTCGCAAAGACAAAACCTGCACCTGCTTGCCACATCACTCATCCATTCTTCAATACCCTTTTCATCATTTTAAATTTTTTATTTGTAACCAAAGAAACATTTTAGACCAAAGGCAAAACCTTTTGAACTGACCAACGAGGAGACTAAGCTTTTGTCTTTGGTTGATATTGGAGATGGCTAGAGAAGCGGCAAGGTGGAAGTCGAAGGGGGCAAGAATTCACTATCATCAGGGTTGAAGATGCCAAGCAAATGGTCGAGGATGTAGGATTTTGGTTGATATTAGAAAATTAAGTTGGTCATGGGTATGGATTTTGGTTGTAAGATTGTCGTCTTTTATTGTTAAATTTTCTACTTTTGTGGATAATTTTAAAAAATAGAGCAGCCTTACAGTGTTGAAGGAGAATAGTAGGTGAGAAAAAATTTAATAACAAAATAAAGGTATTATGGTCATTTTATATGCTTTTAATGGCAAAATAGACGGAGACTATTGAGTCTAATGAAAATTTATTTTTAAAATATAATGGACGAAATAGTGTATTAGGGCAAACTATATATATATATATATATATTTCAAGATTGCAAAGCCCTCTGGGTCAGTTAATAATAATCATGGGCATCTTCGGTGTATGGGAGTAGCCCATCCTCATTATATATGTTTGTGTAAGTGTGCACATGTAGGTGTGGGCAGCTAAGCATGCATGAGTGCAATAAGGAATTAAGATCACTAAAGCATTGAAAGAAAAAACACTTACCCCCAGTCCAACATTGCACAGTGCTGAGCTTTGTAGAGTAACAACATCAGTAGGCCATTGATCAGAAAAGAGGTTTGAACAGAAAACCAAGTAAATGGACAAAGCTGTGATAAAAGTGGCATGAATTGAAGACATACCACTGACAATTTTAGGTATTTGATCAGCAAATATGTGGGCAACTATTATAAAGAAAAGGAAGTACTAAATATTACATGCATACCGATTGTTCCACTCAATTCGTTGAATTTTTGTAAGACCGGCATAAGCCTTAATGTAGAAAGTGCTGATTAATTGAGTAAGTTCATATGCCTGTCAAAGAAGAAATCATTAAGTTTAAATTAATAAAAGCAAAAGGGAAGCAATATAAGACCAGGCTAAATATAGTGAAGCCCAACTTATTAGCATTAAAGTAGCATTTTAAATGAAGTATACTGCATAATTGCACGGTGCATTAAATCTAAATTGAATGGCCTAGAGCTCACTAGCTGTTAGCAGTCTCTCAAATTCACAACCATGTATATGAAAAAGGAAATACAGGGCTTACCACTTTAGAAGCAACTAGACCACCAAGAACGGAAGTATAAGGAATGAAAGGAGCTGCCAATAAGTAATTCTTAACCAAATCCCCAGCCTGATTTTGGTAAGACTTGATAGCCATAACGGACTCTTTAGATAAGTTCACCATGACAAAATCCTTCAATCATATGTTTGATCGCCAGAACCCTTCGTCAGTTTTTTCTATTTCCTTTTTCCCCTTCTCCATTTGGTTCTTTCATCACTTCCTTAACAGAAATGAGAAATCATTAGAAGAAACAATAACAACAACAACAATACAAAAAAATGATATCACTTCACTATAACTGATTCATATGATCTTTGATTCTCAAAGTCTTGAGAGCATCTCAAATACACAGAATCAACTGAAAAGGTTGTCACTTTTCATTTGCAATGTACACAACCTACGCAATATGTTTACATGTCAAAATTTTTTATGCATTGTCCTTGAAAGAGCTGAAGTAAGGATATATTGGTAGAATAAAAAAGCACTTGACAAGTCCATTATCGATTTGATGATTCATAAATAAATAATATGTGTAAAGCCGAGTGCTTAGCTTTTACTAATGAGAGGGAGATATGCATAGAATGCGAAAAGAAAATTACTGTAAACAACTAATATTATTTCTCATAACCATTCAAAAATAATGCAAAGAAACAGGAGCACCTATACTAAGAATCCACACATTCTGAGATTATTTACAACGAAAAATTCCAACTAACCTGATTTATCAACAAAAAAACTAAGAATAGTAATTCTAAAGATTTCCTGTACTTCCATATTCAAGGCCACATTGGATCACAGTCCGAATAACAACAAAGAAATATAAGATCCACAACGCAACTAGCCATATAAATAACAAGAAACACCGCATAAAAATAAAAATGAACAAATTAAATTAATATAATCATGGAACATAACCAAAATCCCAATAACAGAAAGCCACAGAAATCCGATTGAAGCACTCACCAAAAGCATCAAAACAGCCATATTGGTCCAAAAGGCAGAGAACCCATTCAGATCAAGAGCAAAAGTTAGATGGATAGACGAGGAAAAGGAGCAAAACAGAACCTTAAAAATTTAGATCAAATGGCATATATTTGAATAAATACAAAAAGGTGATAAATACATGAACAACCCATGAAAAGAAACTGGGGGTATTGTTGTTATTATGTAAGACGGAAGCAACAAACGTCACAAAATGCACCAACCGAACCATCGGGTGTAAACAATGTGAGTGTCAGGAATCTCCAACTGATGCAATAAAAGAGCGATTTAAGAAAGGAGGTCTAAAATGGGAAAGTGGGTAAGGCTGTATGCCAATTTTTCTCGAAAATTTTTTTTCCTACTAAAAGACGTTTCATTAGTCTCCTAAGCCATTGATCACTTTTAGCTATAGGTTGTGTTTTTATGAAATAATATAAAAAAGTTAAATCATAGTGTTTGTTTTGCACCAAAATATTGCATTGACGGGAAAACTCAATTTTTCAAGACAATAACCTTTTGTTTTCTCATTAACATGAGAACCTATTTTTTAAGGTTGGAAAAAATTAATTTTCTTTAGTTGTAGGCATCTTTAAAATAAATAAATTAAAATAACTAATATATTAGTTTTTTACTAAACTTGCGACTACAAATTACTAATATATTTCAATTTTTTTAAATTTTTTTAATATATATATACACACACACTCCGTTCCATACTAAATATCATTTTTGAAAAAATTTTTATTTCATAATATCTATCATTTTAAAATACCAATTCCATACTAAATATCATTTTTTGAAAAAATTTTTATTTAATAATATCTGTCATTTTAAAATACCAATAAGATTTTAATTATTTTTGTCAATTCTACCCTTATCTTCTTTAAGTATAATTATTGCATGTAATATGAGTATTTCTATTAAAAAAAAGAGTAATTCAATCATTTTTTTCCAAAATGTAGTCTAATTAATAATTTCTTAATTACTATACAAAATAAAAAAATACAGTTATTATGGAATAGAGGAAGTAATTTTTATTTTTTATTAATTTGATTACTATAATAAATTTTATTATGCAATATATAATATATATATATATATATATATATATATATATATATATATATATATATATATATCCCTGTGTGTGTGCGTGTTATAAATTAATTAAGTGAAATGTATTTAAATTAATTTTATTATGATGATAACTCCAAAAATAGATTACTATAGAAATTTTCAAGACTTGCAAGAATAAATATAAGATAAAAGTAGTTCTTCATTTAGGTGGGGGTGGTGGTGGTTAAGGTTTCTGTGCATAGGAGTTTAGGGTTCTCTTTAAGAGAAATAGGTTTCTTTATGGGAGATCTTCTGTTTCTTTCTCTATTCTTTGCACTATTGAGTTTTCACTTTTTTCTCCCTACTCATTGCTAGTCATATTTATTTTTCCATCAACTATTTTCCTAATTGTGTATTTGCATCTTTATTATAGGGAATTATTATTATCGTCTTAGGTTGGGCTTGACATTATGGTCTTTGCTTGCAAAGCCTGTTTATTGGAGATTTCCTTGTTACATGGTTCCTTATATGGAGAAAAGTGATTTGACATAAGAAAGAGAAATACAGGATATGGTTCCATCTAAAGAGGAAATCTTGTTTCTTGATGGAGAAGTTTTCCACAAGACTTAATTGAGTCCATCAGTATGCCTAGCTATACAGTTGTAGATCAACCCTCATTTCAATGGTAAAACACTAATGGATATGATGATGAGGGTATGGACTTTCAAACAAGGGCTCATCACTTGAGAATAGGGAAATGACATATTTTTGTTCTAATTTAATAATGTGAATGATATAGATTGGGTCACACAATGAGCCTTTGCATTTTGAGTGACATTTTCTTATTCTTCAAAAGGTTAAAGGGAATGAGCAACCCTTCTCCATTGAATTTTTCTATGTTAAAATATGGATTAAGGATCTTATTGACCTAACGGAACTAATAGACATGAATCTCCCAGTCCAAACTGGTATATGTTGTTCATTATTAGAATGAACTATTTGGATACTAATTGGTACTAATACTTGTTTGTTTTGTAGAGATGGACATAAAGGCAGTGAAGTGAGAAATTTAAGGCAAACGGTTGCTCTGGCTGCCTATGCTATTAAAGAAGGTAGGAATCAACCAAAAGTTCGAGTAAAAAGTGTTGGGAAGAAATATTCTATGATCAAGTCAAGTTCAACCAAGCCACTAAGTGATGGTGGTGCGGGTGTTACCTCTAACTCAAAACCCATCCTTATCTCTGTTCCTGTGGTGGACAACGCAATGTTTACTGAGGTACCGACATCAAATAAACCTTAAGTGGAAGTTGTACAATCTGA
Organism: Omphalea diandra; assembly: GCA_949677035.1. Taxonomy (NCBI): domain Eukaryota; kingdom Viridiplantae; phylum Streptophyta; class Magnoliopsida; order Malpighiales; family Euphorbiaceae; genus Omphalea; species Omphalea diandra. The sequence continues at coordinate 38,926 of CATIWR010303675.1, read as the reverse complement.
CTTGAAAGATGAGCTTTTTATGTTGCCTAGGAATCCAAGGCAATGTATTGATTCGAGTGGGTACCTGAAGAATAAGTATGACCCTTATTCTTTAAGTAATGAGATAATTAGTAAGACATTCGATAGGATTTGTCTTTGCCCTAATTATGAGAAAAGATTTGAGCATTTGGCTAATAGGGAACTTTTGGCTCATGCATAAATGCTTAACCTCGAGGTATTTGTGAGTACCATGTGTGTGTAAGTTTTTGTCAAATGTTTGAAAGATACTAATTTTTTTTTTAAACTCAGGCAACAATGACTAAAGTGGCTTTAGGTGTTCAGCTTAAGGCCGTAAAAAGGGATTTCAAGAGCTTTTTTGAGCTGGAGACTTTATTAGCATAGGCTTATGACATTTTTGATTCCTTATCTAAGGAGCACCAAGACACGTTAAAGCAAGTCACCTTTCAGCAAGCTTGTTTAGTGAGGCCCAGGAGAAGCCAAAGATTATCGAGGCTCACATGGTTGAGTTGTTTGCTTTGAAGGAGGAGTTAAGAAGGAAGAAATTTGAGCTGGAATAGACAAAGATAGAGAACACCATACTTAACAAAGATGTTAAAGACTGGCAAGAAAAAAAGGTTATAGTTTGGGCATCGACCATTAAAGAAGTCCTCCATTTGCTTTGGTTATAATGAAAAGATTACATGTACCCTAGCAAAGACTTATCTAGATTTAGACTTTGATTTTATAGGTGAAGGTTTTGCTAGGACACAATCATGAAGAAGATCAAGAAGAGCCCAAGGCATAGGCTTAGGCATGCTTTGTGTAACCTCGGGCCTTCTTTTTGTAAAAATTTTTTTCTAAGTTAATGAGAAACTTTCTCCTTTTATTACCATTATGCTTTCTTATAATGCCTTTGCTTATAGTTGATGTAATCAATACTTAAATATTTTTGTTGGATGTCTTTTAAAAGGTTATGCGTGAGGTAGGTTAGCTTGTTACATAATAAAACATGATTAATGCATGAGATAGATTATCTTATTACATGATAGAACATGATTAATATACGCGGTAGATTAACTTGTTATGTAATAGAACATGATTGATGTACAAGGTAGATTAGCTCGATACATGATAAAACTTGATTAATGTACGAGATAGATTAGCTACGTACATAATTAATGTACGAGATAGATTAGCTTGGTACATAATAAAACATGGTTACTATTTTGATATAGATTCATTTTGGTAATTTTCTTTGATAATTGAGGTAAATTAGCTCAATGCATTAGTGCACGAGGTATATTGGCTCAACGTTTGTGTAGAAGCGTAAAGAAACAATCTCACAAGAAAAGAATTTTTATGTGTTTCGGCCATTCGCCTACGTCCACAAGCAATTTTATTTTTATTTGCAAAGGAAATAAGTAATTTACAAAAAAAGCCAACAAAAGGTTGCTTATGTGAAGTATTTCTTCAATGCTTCCATGTTTCAGGTGTGAGGCATGAGCTTTCCTTCCATAATTTCCAACTTGTATGTTGTAAAGCTTATTACCTTGATGACTTTGTATGGGCCTTCGTAGTTAGCACTGAGTTTGTTTATCCCAGCCTCTCCTCGAGCTTTATTTGTTCTATGAAGTAACATATTGCCTTCTTTCAGGGCTTAGTTCTTGATTCTTCTATTGTGAAACTAAACCACTCTTTGTTGATATATTATAGCTCGGATGGTTGCTTCTTCTCATTTTTCTATTAGATTTAATCTATTGTGAAGCTCTTCTTCATTCTACTTAAGGATATAATGAAGGACTCTGTATAAGGGAGGGCTAATTTCCATAGGAATTTCTAACTCAGTTCCATACATGAAGGACAAGGGTGTTTGGCTAATTATTATTCTTGGTGTTATTTTGAAGGCCTAAAGAATATTATTGAGCTGATCTACCCAAGTCCCTCCTGCATTATTTAGCCTTTTCTTGATTTCCTACAAGATTATTCTATTAGTTACCTCGGTCATGCCATTTGTTTGTAGGTGAGCTATTAAGGTGAACCAAAGGTCAATGCCTAAATCAACACAGTAGGCACGAAACTATTCACAGTCAAACTATTTTCCATGATCTATGATTAGTACATTTGGAATGTTAAACCGATAAACCACGTTCTTTTTAAAGAAGTCAAGAACTTTTGTCATGATGATAGTTGCCAGTGTTTCAGTTTCAGGTTATTTAGAGAAGTGATCTATGACTACTACCACGAATTTCTTCTAGCCCGACGCTTGTGAGAAGAGTCCCAGGATGTCTATTCTCGACTGGAAAAAAAGGACATGTTGAGCCTATAGGTTGCCACTTTTATCACTGATTGTATAAGGATGAGTGCGTGTTTTTGGCATGCATCACATTTTTGCATGAGCCATGTAATGTCTTTGAACATTATGGGCCAATAATACCTAGCTAAGACTATTTTTCAAGCTAGGGTACTAGCTTCTTTGTAAGCTCTGCAAATGCCTTCATGAATTTCTCTAAGTACATAATTCTCATCCTCCACAAAGACATACCTGAGCTAGAGCTGGCTATAGGATCATCTGTATAGGACTCTATCTTCTTTAGAGTAGTCATTGGCCTTACTGATGATTGTTCAGTCATGCCTTGGCTTAACTGAGAGTTGGTCATATTTTAAGTACCTGATGAGTAGGCTCATCCCTATATTCAATAACTGTAAGGTGTTGGGTTGAAGTCTTTCTTCCATCAGAACTCTTTTAGGCAATGCTACTTGAAGAGACGCTACTAATTTAGCTAAGGAATCTATCTCTTTGTTACTTTCTTAAGGGATTTGCTCCAATGTTCATATTTCTTCTTTCATTTTGATATTTGCCAAGAGGTGTTTGTTGTGTTTGGCATACTCGAGCATAGTGGGTCCTTTGATGGTGTATTACTATAGGAGCTATTGGACCACCAATTATAAATCACTATGTACGATGAGGTGTTCAGCTCGAACTTCTTATGCCAAATTATAGCTCAGTAATCAGGGCTTCATACTTTGTTGCATTATTGGTGGGTTGGAATTTAAATCTAACAACATATTTTAATAGTGATTATGTTTGGTCCTTATAGGAATATCTTAGCTCCTACTCCTTTTAAATTTAAGACTCCATCCATATATAGTTTCAATTCTTTTTTTTTTCTTGGCCTATTTGGACTTTTGTTCTTTACTTGTTAGCTCGACAATAAAATTTGCTAGGACTTGAACTTTCATTGCTTGTCTTAGTTCAAATAAGATATCAAATTTGCGAAGCTGAATCACCTATTCTACTATTCACCCTAAAGTTTTTACCTTTTCTAATATTTTTTTTTAGGGCTGATATGTGTGAATGATTATGGTGTGGGCTTGAAAGTAATGTCTTAGCTTCATGGTTGAGCTAACCAATGCATAGGCCAACTTCTCCAACATAAGGTAGTTTAGCTCAGCTCCTTTGAGGACCTTGCTAGCATAATATTAGCTTTTGCTCTATTTCTTCTTCTTTAATTAGGACTGAGGCAATTGTGTCTTTGGTCGCTGTTAGGTACATAAAGAGCGGTTTGTCCTACAAGGGGTGGTTGAGTAAAAAAGGCAAGCCCAGGAATACTATTAGTTCTTCAAAGGCTTTTTAGCATTCATCATCCCACTTGAACTTTTTAAGGTCTCTTAATGTTTTATAGAAAGGCAAACATTGTCGAGCTGATGATGAGATGAATCTTCCTAGGGTTGTGATCCTTTTGTTGAGCTTTTGAACTTCATTGATTATTTGAGGTGGCTTTATACTGATGATTATTTTGATCTTCTCAAAATTAGCCTCAATATGATTTTAGGAAATCATGAAATGAAGGAATTTATCGACTTAGACTTCAAAGGCATACTTCTTTTGGTTAAGCTTTATGTTATACTGGTTGAAGATTTTGAAAGCTTCTCTCAGGTCCTTTACAAGTTCTTCAGCTCGATGGCTTTTTACTATCATATCATCTATGTAGACCTCTATATTTTTCTAATCTAAGCTTTGGGCATGTGATTTACCAACCTTTGATAAGTGGCTCCAACATTTTTTAGCCCAAAAAGGTATTACTTTGTAGTAGCAAGTGCCTTTATGGGTTACAAAACTCCTTATCCAGCATGAACATACATATTAGTGGTACCTTATTAATGTATCAATGAAGTTGTATAGCTCATACCTTGCTATAAAATTGATCAACTGATCTATGTTGGGTATAAGGTAACTGCCCATAGGCAGACTTTATTGAGATATGTGAAGTCGAGACATATTCTCTACTTTCCATTTAGCTTTTATACTAACACACCATGAGCTAGCCAGTTAGGATGTTATACATGTCAGATGAACCTATCATGTAACATTTTACATACCTCCTCAGCTATAGCTTTTTAGCATTCGGGCGTGTGGTTTTTTCGCTTTTGCTTGACCTATTTTGTCTAGATGTTGATGTTTAGCTTCTGAATAATTATTGAAGGATCAATCCACTTGATGTTTGAAGGAGACCAGACATGGTTTCTTCACTTTTGCTTGACCTATTTTGTCAAGATGTTGATGTTTAGCTTATGAATAATAATTGAGGGATCAATCCCCTTGATGTTTGAATGAGACCACACAAATGTGTGTAATATTTTATATGTGCCGAGCTGATGTCTTTTTCCACCGGTTCAGTGAGTTCTGCCCGATGCAGAGAGTTCTATTTTCACTAACTGATTAAGGCTTTAGTTTTACTGCTAGCTTGACATTCTTTGGAGTATTCTCAAGAATGAAGTCTAGCGGTTGAAAGGAGACCATATGGTTGACTTCTTTAAGGATTTTCATGTATGTTTCCCATGCTATCTTTTGGTCCCCCCCTGACAATTTCTACATTGCGCTTAATTGGTATCTCATTGTAAGATATTTGATATAGGTATATGTTGTTGTATCATATAGATTTGGCCAACCATGATGGCATTATAGGCAAAATGGATGTCCACCACCATCCATATGACTTTAAATTTCTTGGTGATGTATGTGTCTCTCAACTTCATGCTTAATTCAGTGGACCCCATTACATCAACCTTAGTTCCTTTAAGCCCAGTCAGAGGAGTTCAAATTCGTCACAATCTTTTAAAATCTAATCTGAGTCCTTTGAAAGCCCTTGCAATCATCATATTAACCGAGCTACCATTGTCCACCAAGATTTGCTTAACTATGAAGTTTTCAATTTAGCCCTAGGCTACTAGGCATCTACATGGGGAGTGTTGAGCTTTCTTTCATCTTCTACCATCGAAAAAGTGATGGGGTAGAACATTGGCTCTTTTGTGTTTTCCTTGCTATTGATGGAGTATATTTGGTGGATTTGTCACTTTTTAAGGTGGAGCTATTTTCACCGGTGGCTCCTTTTGTGACGACATTAACAACCCTATATATTATCTATTGTTGGGCTTTTTGTCTCAATGTCCGTCCTCTTATAAGGGTTTGTACCTATTTTCCTCTGAAGCTGCTCTTTTCTTAAACTAGTTGAGCTTGCCTTGATGGACTAGTCTCTCGATCTCGTTCTTCTGGTCCTTACATTTTTTTGTAGCATGCCCATTATCTCTATGGAAACTGCAGTATCTATCTTGATTTTTGGTGTTCGAGTCTCTTAGTAGTTGAGGGAAGTGAATTCTTTCTCTAAACCTTTTGATCAAGTGGAGGACTTTGCTTCTGCTAACTGTGAGAGGTGTATAATACCGAGCCGAGCAATTGCTTAAGTTTGACCATTGTTTGCCCTGTCTAGTTGACCTCTGTTATTTTTACTATCTTCTCACCTCTTTACTTCTCTTTTTTTTGTACAAACCATGGAAGTAAGTTTTTAGATTGTCATCCAAACGTATGAATCGATTTCGTAAAAATTTTTAAGAGGATTGACACTGAGAGAGTCAAAGAGTCCTTTATTCTTGTAGTTTCAGAACATTGCATTTGTTGCAACTTCATGGTTTAAGTTGTTCACTTGCATGGCTACCTTGTTAAATTTGGCTAAGTAATCGCACAGTAACTCTCATTCTTCCTAGATAACTTCATGTAAGTTAGAGGAGATTTTAACTTGTGGGATAACCAACACAAATCGAGTTGCAGAACATTGTAAGAGCTGAGTGAAACTATGAATAGAGCTATGGGATAAGTCTTGGTCTCAGTCTTGTGCTACCCCTTCTAGAGTAATGGGAAAAATCTTACAAAGGAGGGCATCTAAGCATTTGTAGGTCTTTAGTATGGGTCAAAACTTATAAAGGTGGCTTCAGGATCAATTATTTTGTTATAGTTATCATCAGGGGTAACTTGAATTTGTGAGGTACTGGCTCAACCCTAACCTCTATAACTAAGGGATTGGATCATAAGAGTGGTAATTGAGGATGAAGTGCTCCTTACTCCTTTTATGTTTAACTGTTTCCATGACTTTTTTTTTTTCAAGGGCATCTACATCCTAATAAGTGCTTTTTGCATGGGTTGTTCGACTTTCTCTTAGCTTGTATGAGGATTCACATATGTCATTTGCACATCTTCAAGAGTCTGGTCTTTCCCTCTTTCTGAGCTAGATTCTCCACTTATTTTGGCTTAGTTGGCAGAGGTGGCAAGTTTTGCCATAAGCCTACTCTGATGCTTAACTCAGTAATATGTTATAGAGAGAGAGTGTGTGTATGTAATATGTGAGAGATACCTAGTGATGCTCTTTATATAATGGCTAGGGATACCTATTTCCTTTTTGGATTAAGACTTTCACTCTTTTTGTTTAGTGATTGTTTCCTAATGAGGATTACCTTCCTTGATAAAAGATAAATTCCTAATAAGAGATAACATTCCTATTTAGGATGAGCTACATGTTGATCTTACTTAAAGGGGCCTAGTTATGTTAGCTTGTGGTCTTATGGGCTTTTGGGCAAGTTGAACTATACTGGTTTGAAGGTTAAACTAGACTTCGTGTATGGTTAGGCCTAGTACATATTTACTTAGATAGTATAAAAAATTAACAATGATGCATAACTTAAGTAGGTGAATACTTCAACATATGTTAGAATTTGTTAAACCATCTTTCGAGGTGAAATCCTAAACTTAATAATTCTAAAAAGATGGTGAGACATTCATTAACCCTACATTTAACTAACTGAATATGCATTACCATTTGTCACCATTTTGAGCCTTAAAATATGCTCATTAATGAGTATAAAGTTAGGTTTTTCTTCTTTAAACCACAACCCTCATTAAAGCCATATAATCTAAATGAAAAATTACCTCCTCTATTAAGAGAATGGAGTTAGAATATGGTTGTATAATAGGGTAATTTATTATTCATGTGCATACTAGTAAGGCTTGCAAGAAAGACATTATAAGTTATAAAATTTTGAAAGCATGAAATTTAATTCAAGTTTAAGAGTGGTAAGTTAAGGAAAAAGAAAAAATAAACGAAGAAAAAGAAGAATAATAAAGAATGAATTGATAGTCACCATATGAAAAAGGTTGTGTATAAGTATAAATATGTTGCAAAAATTGAATCCTAATAAATGCACAATTTTCTTCAATTACAAATTTTGATATAATTCATATTTTGATAACATTCACTTATCTTTGGACTTGAACACTTTTTGCTAGCCCTTATCCTAACCTTACATTAAAAATCGAAAAGACCTTATGATCCTTAAGATGTTAAGATGTACATTAATGAAGAAAGATGGAATAGTCTTGTCTATGGTCATGTGTGACTCTTAAAGAGTCTATTGAACTAAGTTGGTCAAACTTGGTCAAATCTCATTTTTTATATTAACAAGTTAGATTAAAAGTTACTAATGTGTGCATTAAGTATTAATTTTATAGGATATAAAGTCAGAATAAGTTGGAAAGTTAAAAGAAAAAAGAAAAAACTCTAAAATAAAAAAAATTGGCTTGCAATTTGTGCCTATGAAAAGCATATCGCAACCAAGAAATCAAATTCATGATTGTTACTTCTGAGTCACGACTATTATCAAGTTTAAAGATAGAATCGAAAAGTCTTGATGAGTATGTGATCAGCATCGCAGTTAGAAACTCCAATGCAAAATGTCAATCACGATCAATAATATAAGCTCGTGAGTACAACCTTCAAAACTCAAAAAAAGAGTTTCAGTGGATACTTGAAAAACAATTTGAAGTATGCCACATGTTCAAATAGTCATTTGATAATTTGAAGAACGCAACCGTAATGCTAAGGGCATGACCACAACTAAGGATTCACTTTGACACAAAAACGACAGGCTAGTACATGATAAGAGTCACAACCCCTAATCTAGCATGATCTAAGATCGTAATCGAGACTAAGAACATCAAGATTGGAATAAATAGTCTAAGGAACAAATAAAGAAATGTCATATGTCACTAGCTATTGGACACATTATGAAGATCACGATCACGAAAAGAGAATCCCCAATGCTAAATGCAAATCACTATCACAATTAATGTGTCTTGATTGCAAAATTTGTCTAAAAAGCATCTCTACCAAATGTTTAAAGATTTGGTGCTAATTTATTAGGAACAACTATTTAGTGGTTGAAATATATAAATACTATACCAAATGGCTTTAAATTCAAGAGAAATAGCCATTTAATATGTCTAAATTCTTGCAAATTGAATTCTTAAGCCTCTCTCTCTCTCTCTCTCTCTCTCTCTTTATTGCTATTGTACTTGTTTGTTAAAATTTGTTGATTATTTTTGTAAAGGTTTGGTGAGAGTCTAAACACTTGTGAAGAGTTTAATTAGTTAAGAAATTAATTGTGAGATTGTATGTTTGCCATAAACACAAATGTATTTGGATTGGGTGTGAGCCTAAACAATAAGTTAAGGTGTGAGCTTATAAAAACCAAGTGAATTTGTCAATTATGTAATTGGGAAGTGAATATAGGATTAGTTAATACTCAAACCACTATAAATCTCTTTTATCTTGACTTCTCTCTTCCATCTTTTTTTTTATCTTTTAATGTCTAATCACCTTAAAAATTCAAAATTTCCACTAATTTAACTCTTTTCCTTAGTGCATAAAGGGTAACAAGTGGTATCAAAACTATGTCTCAAAAAACTAGCCTTAGTTGCTTGAATGAAGATTACAACCAATAAAGGGATCCACTTTCCCTTTAAGCCTCACTTTAATGGAACTGATTATGTACATTGGAACTATAGGATGAAGGTGTACCTCGATAGTGATCTCAATGATGTGTGGTATAATATAACAAAAGAATGGAGATCAATCACCAAAATGGTGGATAGATTTGAAAAACCTATCCCAAGAGAAAAATGGGTTGATACACATAGACAAATGGGAAGAACAAAAGAGTAATGACAATCGTTCTTAATGCTCTTTCAAGAGAAAAATGTGAGAGAGTTAACCATTGCCAAAGTGCCTATGGGATTGGAAAGCTTTGGAAAATTATCATGAAGGCATTATGTAAATCAAATCAAGGAAGATAGATATATATATATATATGATAAAGTATGAGCTCTTCATGATGAAGTCAAATGAAAGCATTACTAACATGACCAATAGGCTTATTGCCATTGTCAATAACATTAAAAAGTTTGAGAGACACATGTCCTTGGATGATGTCAGCTATGAGATTTTAAAAGCTCTTCCCTTTAAGAAGTTTGGAGCAAAGTTTGTAGATATATATGAAGCCAATGAAGGTATTGGTAAAATTCCAATCGATGTCATCATTAGTAACCTATTCACTTATGAAATGGCATCAAGAAGGATGAAAAGCCAAAAAAGGTTAGAGAGAAGGAAGAAAGGAAGGTTCTTACTCTAAAACTACTTTAGAGGAGCAAGAGATTGATGTAAGCACTAGTGACTCCGATGAAAAGAGGATGAAGACTTTGCCATGCTATCTAAGAGAACCAAATAGTTGATAAGGAAAAGAAGAAAAGAAGAAGTCTTAACAAAACCTTATCAAACTTTAAAGGGAGGAAGAATGACGTGACTTGCTATGAATATGGCAAACAAGGTTATATCAAATCTGATTGTCACAAGCTCAATAAGAATAAAAAGAAGAAAAAAAGAGCTTGGCAATTCAGATGATAAATCAAGTAAAGAAAATGAAGACAATAAAGTTTCCAACCTATGCTTCATTGATGGTAATTTATTCTTTTCAATCTTGTGATGAAAATAGTTTAGATGATAAGAACAATGAGCTCATGGAAGCCATGGCTTTGAGATGTGATAAACATAATTTTAAAATAAAATTTTGTAAGAAAAATTGTTCTCAACTAGAGGAGGATTTTAAAAGCTTAAACGAACTTGTTTCTAGCTTGAGATCATCTAAATGAACTTAAGAAATCTTTAGAACAAATTTCTAAACCTCCTCTCATGATTCTTTAAGTAAAAAAACAAAAAGATTCTTTGAAATTAAAAGTGATTGAATTAAGAAACTCTATCTCTAAATTTCACAAAGGGAAGGAAGTCTTGGATACATTAATTGTATCATAAAAATCACCTATGATGAGACATGGTCTAGGCTTTAATGGATCCTCAACATCCACATCTTTTTCTCTTATTTTTGTTAAGGCATCTGTACCCCAAACCTTTATCATAGAGGTGGTGTAAAATAGGGGTACTCAAAGTACTAGACTTTTCATGCAAAAGAGCAATGGGAAGGCACCTCAAAGCTTTAGAGTTAAGCCTCAAAGAGCTAGTCATTCATTTATGTATCAAAAGAGGCATGCTTAAAAACACATACTTGCACCTAATTGCACTTATTCATGCATGCAATCTCATGGGAACAATATGAGAAAACCTTTTACCTATGCCAAAGTTATTCAAAAGAGGAAGATTAATAAGTCTGGACTCCAATGCCACTATTGCATGAAATTTGGTATATAAATGTGTTTTGTTATATTAGGAAGGCTTATCTCAAACTTAAGGATCCTTTTAAGCCTACTTCCTAAAAACTAAGTATGGTTGGGTACCTAAAAAAAAATTATTTGTTTCTTTCTTATAAGAATGCTTTAAGTCATCAAATGATGAAAACACTTACCATGTGGATACTGGATGCTTAAAGTGCATGAATAAAAATAAAAAGCTTTTCACATCTATCGAAAAGAAGCAAGGTGGGAATGCCACCGTTGGAAATAATGCCAAAAGTAAGATGGTGGGCATTAGTTGTATTGGTAAGAAAGGTTTCCCCATTATTTATAATGTTCTTCTTATTGATGGTTTAAAATATAATTTATTGAGTTTAAGTCAATTATATGACAAAGACAACAAAGTCACCTTTGACTCTAAAGAATGCCTTGTCACTACCTTAATAGATAATAATGTAGTCTTTAAGGTTGAAAAGGAAGGAAATATCTACATAATTGACTTAGACAATTTAGCTAACCAATCTTTTAAGTATCTTGTCTCTATTAGCAATAAGTCTTGGCTTTGGTATAGTTGCAAGCATAGAACTTCTTCAAAGCTTCTCTAAAGGAGAGCTAGTGGATGGTCTAACAAAACTCAAATTCATCAAGGACAAAACATATGGACCATGCCGAATGGGGAAGCAACACCAATCTTCTTTCAAATCTAAAAAAATTGTAAGTACCAAATAGACCTCTTTAACTTATATATGTAGACTTTTTTAGACCAATTAAAAATGCTAGCTTTGGTGGAAAACATTATGCATATGTGCTTGTTGATGACTACTCTAGGTTTACTTGGATTAGTTTCTTGCCTCATAAGAAGAATGCCTTTAATGCTTTTAAAATTTTTGAACAAAAGGTTCAAAATGAAAAGGGTTACTTCATTTCTAGTATTAGAAGCGACCACGAAAAAAATTTTCAAAATGAGAATTTTGAAAATTACTATTTAGAAAATGGTATTTCTCATAACTTTTCAGCTCTTATAACACCACAATAAATTATTGTTGCAGAAAGGAAAAATAAAAAATTAATGGAAATGGCTACAATTATACTTAATGAGTATTCTCTTCTAAATTCCTTTTGGGTTGAAGTCATCAACACTTTTTGTTATATTGTAGATAAAGTTTTTAAAAGACCAATTTTGAATAAAACCTCTTATGAGTTGTGAAATGAAAGAAAGCCTAAGATTTCATAGCTTAGAGTGTCTGGGTTCAAATGCTACATTTTAAACACTAAGGACAACCTTGGAACATTTGCCTCCAAAACTAATGAAGGCATATTTTTAGGTTATTCCATTACTAGCAAAGCATATAAGGTGTTTAACAAAAAGTCCATGGTAGTTGAAGAGTCTATGAATATTGCTTTTGATGAATCTAGTAAACTTGATCTTAGAAAATGTTTTTTTGTTGACAATTTTGTAAGTGAATTTGAAAGACTTGAAATCAAATCCAACCCTAAAAAAGTTGAAGTTGAAGAAAAAGAACAACCATAAGAGATTAAGCAAGCTCAACCACAATAAGAAAAGGACCAAGTTCAAGAGCTACCCAAAGATTTGAGGTATTCCAAGAACCATCCAAAGGAGCTCATCATTAGGGAGGCCACTAAGTGTATAAACACTAGATCTCAACTTAATCCTTGGATAATAACCTTACTTTTATTTCCCTTGGATAATAACTTTGTTTTTGTTTATTAAATTGAGCCAAAACCAATTGATGAGGCTTTTTGACAATGATTGTTGGGTGATTTTTAAGTAAGAGGAAGTCAATCTATTTGAGAGAAATAAGGTTTAGTAGCTTTTCCATGACCCAAAGAGCATTTGGTTGTTGGATGTAAATGGGTATACAGGAACAAGTTTGATGAGCAAGGTTCCACCATTAGGAATAAAGTTAGATTAGTTTCCAAGGAGTACAATAAAGAGAAAGGCATTGATGATGATTAAACCTTTGCCCTAAGTTGCAAGGTTAGATGCTATTAAAATACTTCTTGCACTTACATGTCCCATGAATTTTAAAGTTTTTCAAATGGATGTTAAAAGTGTTTTTTTGAATAGTTTTATTGAGAAGGAAGATTATGTTGAGCAACCTTTGAGTTTTAAGCATTATGAGTTCTTGAACCACGTTTTCAAATTGACTAAAGCCTTATATGGATAGAAACAACCTCCTAGATCTTGGTATGAAAGGCTTAGTACATTTCTTTTGAAAAATGATTTTCAAAAAAGCAAGGTTGACATTACTTTGTTTATGAAAAGGCATAACAATGACACACTAATTATTCGAATTTATGTTGATTATATTGTGTTTGGTGTTACTAATGAGTCTCTTTCTAAAGAATTTGCTGGGTGTATGATTAGGAAATTTGAGATGAGCATGACAGGATAACTTAAATTGTTCCTTAGTCTACAAACCAAGCAATAAGAGGGTACATCTTCATCAACCAATCCAAATACACAAAAGAGTTAGCTAAGAACTTTGGAATAAATGGTTGTAAAAGTGGGAAGACACCTCTTAGCTTAATAATGTAGCTTGATAAGGATGAATCGAGTAAGCCAATAGATGAGAATAAGTATAGATATATGATTGGTTTCTTCTTTATCTTACTACTTATAGACCCGATGTCATGTATACTATATACTTGTGTGCTATACTTCAATCTTATCCTAAAGAATCTCATTTGCATGCAATTAATAAAATTTTGAAATATTTGCATAGCCCTATACATTTAGGACTATGGTACCCTAAGAATTCATCATTTGGCATCATAGGATATTTACATGTAGATTATGCTACTAGTTTACTTGATAGGAATAACACTTTTAGAACTTGCCAATTTATTAGTGAGTGTCTTATTTTTGGGTTTAGCAAAAAGCAAATTTTAGTTGCCTTGTCCATTGCCAAAACGTAATATATGGTAGTAGATTGTTGTTGCACTTAAGTTTTATTAATGAAACATAACGCAAGGACTATGGCAAAGTAGTCGATCATATTCCCATCAAATGTGACAACACAAGTGCCATTAATCTCTCAAATAATCTCATCTAACATTTGAGGAGTAAACATATAGATATTAGACATCATTTCTTAATAGACCATTTGTAAAATGGTGATATTGTGTTAGAATTTATTGACACAACTGACTAATTAGTTAATGTCTTCACTAAACCTCTCAATGAGAAAAGGATGGATTTCATTAAGAGGGAGTTAGGGATGCTTGATGAGAGCTTTTTAATTTGAAAAGGTATTAATGTATACATTATTTGATGACTGTTATATGTTTAATGTATATATTTTGATATTATTTATGTTTTGATTGATTATATGTTTTAAATTTTATTGATTCAAATTGCATAAGAGTTTCTCCATATTCATATCTTTAAATAAATCATTTAAGCATCAATTTGATCATTCAATTTATGGCCATTTGCAAAATTTTGAGTTAAAACATGTTTTTCAAAACTGACTCATAAATCATGATTAAGACATGTTGTTCGTGGTTGAGATGTATAGGTCACTTTGTATCTTTGCACTGTTTCAAATATCGTAGTCATTACCCTCATTTTGCCCTATGATTTTTAAAAATTTTTCAAATTTCTTAAGAATCAGTGTGATTTTTCATGGTCAAACTATTTGTTGCTCACATTTTTTTGGTGATTGCAATCCTTGTTTAGCGATTATGATTTACAATAAATGTAGGATAATTTTGACTATTTTTAAACGGCAAGATTTTCATTAAATGAAAATTTTGGTTATTTTCACCATTCTTTTACCTATATAACCCTATTTTTTATACCCCTTTCACTTTTCTACCACATTTAACTCATTCTTATACTCTTATTTGCTTCTTATTCTTTCTCAATTCTCTATACACTCTTCTTCTAATTTCACACTTTTTCTTTTCTTTCCTTCATGGCACTTAAAACCAAAGTAACTAGAAAACAAAAGGAGAAGACTCTTATGACTTCTTCTTCCTTAAGAGTGTCTTTTCTATCCCTTATGAGAGGAGTCACCCAAGAAGAATAACAAAAGTATGACCTCATTAAAGATAAGGTAAACCTTCCTAACAAAATTCGTTCCATTTTTGCCCATGAAGCTTTTGGCACAAAAGATACCATCCTCACCTACTTATCTAAGCTTCAATGGCAAAACTTTAATTTTGTGAAAGAGCTGGGGTATGGAGAACAAAAAAAAGAGTTATTGGCAAATATGGAGTCCACCAAAGCCCCATTCATAAGTTAGGTCAGTATAACATTACCTTTTATTGTTTTGGTAAACCATGTGGAATTTTTCTGGACTCTATCATAATCCTTGCTGGACTCTAAATCAAAGGAGCATAGGATCTCTATGACCTTCCTCTTAGCTTCAATGACTTTGGGAAATAAATTTTTATAGAGAAGTGCCATGATTCTAAAATCTCACTTTCTAAAAACATCATATCCTTCTTTATTTGGATTTGACACCAAATCATTACCTTATCCATCAATGTTAGAAGAGATGGTAATGAGAAGTTTTCCTAAAAAGATCTTTATTTCCTAAAAAGATCTTTATTTCTTTTATGGGCTAATTGAAGTGCAAGTAGTATAAACTACTCCTTTCTTGATCACCCAATTTTCCCATTTGGCCAAGTTAAAACATGGCCAAATCTTGCTTTCCTCCCATATAACAATAATAACCAAACATGTGGGAGCCCTAACACCATCTAACCTTGCTCTTCTTAAAACATCTTAGCCTACAAACATAAACTTAATTAACCTCAACTACTTTATTTCTACCAAGGCCATTCGACCTAATACTTATGAGTATTCATTTAAGGCATATGGGGTGAGGAACCAATAGGAAGCAAGATTAAAAAAGAGACAAAGGGTGGTCATTCAAAGGGAAGACAAAGCAAGAGAAAAAGAAAAAGAAGAAAAAGAAAAGGCACCGCTGTCCCAACCTATTCCTGCTTCTCATTCTTAAGCTACTTTGGACTCCATTAACAAGAAAATAGACAAATCAAGATGAAGTTGAAGCCCTTAAGCCACATGCATGGAGATTATAGAGCTTCAAGAGATATTGGAGCTTGAGTTATGCTACCTACTAGATTTTGAAGAGGAGAGTGATTAGTTTCATGATCAAGCCATTCTTGACTTTTTTTTTATTTTCTTTTATCTTCTATTTTTTGTTATTTTTAAGGCATGATTTTTTATTGATCACAAGTAGTTTGGCCACCCAATGTAATGATCAAACATTTATCTATATGTTCTTATTTTATAAGTTTTTATGTGTAAATGGTTTGTTTCACCTAATGAGAATTTCAATTTATGTCTCATTTGATCTTTATTGTCTTTTTTATTTTATCATTAATTGTTTATGTTTGAATGAATGGATGATTAGATGAATGACTGAATGAAACCTTCTTCTCATTATATTTCCTCTCTTGCTTATACTTTAACCCCCATATATCTTTTTGATCTTCACAAATAGGAAGAGAAGTGTGTAGTAAATTCATAGTGTTATATATGATTAATATGTTAAGGGAGAGCTATAATTTAGGGGAGTTGCATAGGAATTTCCTACTCTAAGCCTTTGACATTTTATGCAATCTTAAGACAAGCTATGCACCAATTACTTTTCGCCTTTCTTGATTTAAAAATTATTATAACATGTTGTAATACATACCATAAATGTTATTTTCCTTTGCAAAATCAATCCAAGTTATCAATTTTTTTTAAAAAAGGAAAGATTGTTGAACCATGTTGGTAAAACTTAGTCAAATCTCATTTTTTTATCTTGACTAGTTAGATTGAAAGTTACTAATGTGTGTATAAAGTGTTGATTTTGCAAGATATAAAATTATAATAAGTTAAGAAGTCAAAAGAAAGCAAAAAATCCAAAAGGCAAAAATAGGCTTATAATTCATGCCTAAGAAAAGTAGATTATGATATTACCTAAGAAATCAAAAAGTAAATTGTGATCGTGACTAAGAAATCAAAGTTGAAATAACTATTAAGTTTAAAGATGGAACTAAAAAGTCCAAAGTATGTTGTCAGCATTTGAGACAAGGAACTCCAATGCAATATGTCGATCATAATTGAAAATATAAGCTTGCAACCACGACCTTAAAAACTTTAAAAAAGAGTTTCAACAGACACTCGTGAAACCATTTGAAGTACGCTATTTGTCTAAGTAACTATTTGATAATTTGAATGTCGTAATCATGATGCTAAGGGCATGACTACGACCAAGGATCCATTTTGACATAAAGAGGATAAGCTAATAAGCGGTGGGAGTCATGCTTCTAATCCAATGCAATCCAAAATTGTGATTGAGACTACGAACATCACAACCATGATCTATAAACTTAAATGGAGCATTGTAATGGCTAGTATAAAAAACAAATAAAGAAATGCCATGTGTCACTAGCTATTAGACACATTATGAAGATTATGGTTGCAAAAAAGGAATCCCCAATGCTAAATGCAAATCACGATCATGATTGAAGTGTTTTAATTGCAAAATTCATCTAACAGGCATTAAATGTAGGACTTCCTACCAAATTTTGGAAATTTGGTGATAATTTGTTAGAAACGATTATTTGGTGGTTGAAATCTATAAATATTCCACTAAATGGCTTTGAATGCAAGAGAATAGCCATTTATTATGTCCAAACTCTTACAAATTGAATTCTTAAGCCTCTCTCTCTTTATTGATATTGTACTTTATTTCTCCATACTTTATTGATTGCTTTTTAAAAGTTTAATGTGAGCCAAAACACTTGTAAAGGGTTTTAGTTAGTTGGAAAATTAATTGTAAGGTTGTGTGTTAGCCATAAACACAAGTGTACTTATGTTGAGTGTGATCCTAAACACTAAGTTAAGGTGTTGTAAAACACCTAGTGAGTTTGTTAGGTAGTGAAATACCTAATTAGATAATTAGGGAGTAGACATTGAGTTTTTTAATAACTAAATTACTATAAATCTCTTGTGTCTTGATTTCTCTCTTCTTTCATTTTCTATCTTTTAATTGTCTAATCATCTTAAAAATTAAAATTTGCCACTAATTCAACCCTCTATCTTAGTGCACAAAGGCCATTAAAGTCAAATTAGAATCTTGCTTAAGTTATGTGTGATTTATAATCCAAATTTTAAATGAAGTATCAAGTCTCACGCACACACTTTACTGTGTTAATTGATTATAGATTAAAGCATGTTAATTAAAACCTTGTTATTGCCATAAATAGATTTTCTTAAATAATGAAAATTATGGATATCATTAAGAAAAATTCCTCGTTAAGATCTTGATACTTGATCTTGATCATTTGAATTGTTGGATTTTACTTGGGATTATTTCTTACTTAAGGACAAACAAGAGGTTAAGTTTGGAGGAATTTATTTGGTTCATTAATTTATACATTTGATAGTTTAATTACCTTGAAATCTTGGTTTTTTTATTATGTTTAAAATATAAAATGACCTTTTAGGGGTTAATTTTTTTGTAGGGTTAAAGTGGAAGACAAAGCTCAAAAAGCATGAAGGAGAGGTTACACTACCATGCAAATTCTTACATGGTGGTGTATCAATATGAGCCAAGTTAGGGAAGGAAGTGTCGAGCTCTTACACGTCTATGCAATGTGTTGTACACCCATACAAGCACTTTACGTACATGCATGCCCATGCAAGCAAAGTAGTAGCTGAATTAATTTGCACACTTACCTTGCATGACCATACATGTCTTGAAGAAAAAAAGGAATAGTCGGTTTACATGATCATGCAAATCCTTGCATGGTTGTACATCACTAAAGAGGGGAAATTTTGACTTCATAGTTAATTTTACTTGCTTCTTCTTTCAATTCCCCAAGGTGTTCCTAAATAGTACTAACATCAAGAATACTATTTAAAAGGGCAAGACAACATGAATTTAATCATTGAAAAAGCATTTAGCAATCATCTAATGGTCATTCAAGGGGCTTAAGATTTAATCTAAAGGAGAGGAAAAAGCAAGCAAAGGTTTCGAAGCAAGGAGTAAATAGGCAATCATCTAAGAGCTTAAAGAGTAAAGACCATGGCTTCCATTGTACATAGTCTTGATTGTTTTCTTCTCATTGTAAACTAATTCCTTTCATAGCCAGGGTGTAGATGGATCTTGTTTAAACTATTATGGTTTTATAATCCAAGTCTTTTTTTTTATTTTATTTTATTCATCCTTTGTATTAGTAATTATTGTGAACTCATTATTATTGATTGACCAATTATTAATCATATTTAGTTTTGTGAATTAATTATCGAGAGTTGTTTTTGATAAAATAGATCTTTAATGACTCCTTTAATCTATTAATATTGAGAAACTTTAATAGATTATTACTATCACTTGGGTCTTGCTTTGTTTGTTAATTGCATGGTGTCTAATTATTGTATCGAGATGCTCTTAGTTTAACATATGATTGTATGTTAATTGATATTCGAGAGAGATTAATTTATTACCTACATGACTCAATAATAATATTGGATGAACAAACTAATTGGATGAAAGATTAAAAATTATAAGAAGTTAACAAGTGAAGTTGAACACTTTGTTGTCCTTTCTCATTGATTATTTCCTTGCAATTAATGTATTTACACTTAATGAAGTTTCAGTTCTTATAATCCTTAGTCTAAACAACCTTTCGAATAGGATTTTGTAATAATAGAAGAAACATAAAACTTAGTACTTAACACATCAATCCTCATAGAAATGATATTCATATTCTTGAATCGTTTATTACTTGTGACTTGTGCACTTACAACTTAAGGTTTATTATATTTTGCACTAGCAAACCCATAATAGTGGAGCAATAAAGTTGTCAAACTTAAATGGAAATAAATTCTTTAAACTTGGATTAACTAAAAAGGTATTTCATGTGAGGTAAGGAAAAAATAAGAAGCTCACTAGGTGAGACCATGCAAGCGAGAACTAGGTAAGAGTTAGGGCAAAGAAAAAAGAAGTTCGCTAGGCTAAAAACCTAAAAGGGTAGTTTGGTCAAAAGTTAGAGTAACCTATTAAGTTGAAAACCCAAAAATGTTAGCTTAAGCAAAAGATAGAGTGAGTAAAGCTAAATAAAATATAAAAAAGAAAAGAAAAAAGAAAGAAAAAGTAGAGAGATAAAGAGAGAGAGAGAAAGAAAGAGAGAGAGAGAAAGAGAGAGAGAAAGAGAGAGAGAGAGAGAGAGGGAGAGAGAGACTAGTTAACAAGGAGGCATAACAATAAGGTGATCGAAAAATAAAAGAGCAATCAAGTAAGTGACAGTATGCTTGTCCTAATGGTGGAGGATAAAAGAAAAGCATTAATAAAATATAATTAGCAAAATTGATGATATAATTTGATGTATTTTTATTAGAGGTAGTACAATATGCATAGATTTATTATTAAATAGACAAAAAGAAATGATTTATTATGAAGCATAACAATAAAAGGAAATATATTATCATATTGTTAGCATCATTTGTCAGATATGCATTTGAAATAAATAAAAGCATCCTATGTGCCCTATGCATTGTGCAACCATGGTTAAAAATCAGCATAAAAAAGAAAAGCCTTGATAGTAGAAAAGTGATAAACTTGACGATAAGCTCAAATAGTGTCCAATTTGTCTAAAAAATGATGAGTGAGTGGTCCATATATGATGGAAGGAAGGAAATCTATAAAATCCTAAGGAACTCCAAACTATAGTCAAACCTAAAAAGGATGATAAAAGGTGCCAGATAACCGACCAAGTATGGTCACATAACCATTATAGGTCCTTAAGGTAACCCTAGACAATCTCCACTAGAGGCAAGTCTAGTGGATTTTACAATCAGAAATATGGGCCTAATCCACAAGACTATAGAAGAAATGGGTCTCAATAGGCGATGATTTGAGTGATGTTATTGGAAGTACTACCTTGCCTTTATAGTGAAAGCTTCTAATAAACTTAACATCTCCTATAATTAAAAAAAGAAAAGAAGAGAAGCTTATTAGGTTGAAAACTTGAAAGGGTAGCTTAAGTAAAAATTAAGCAATCCATTAGATTGAAAACTCATAAAGACAATGTAGAAAAATTAGAGTGAAAATAAAGAAAATATAAAAAAAAGAATAAGAATAAAAATAAAAATAAAAATATAATAAAGAAAATAAAAAAGGAGGTTATAGGAGAACTTAAGGCTTATCTTAAGAAGAGACATACTTAAAGAAGTAAAGGCCTCTTCGAGAAAAACTGGTTGACATCCAAAGGAAGTCTATCTAGGCCCACCAAGGTTTCATCCAAAATCATAGGTACGAATGTCCTTCCTAGATCAATCTTCTTTACAAGTCTAAGGTATTGAAAATCCACCTTATCGTCATTTTTTGAAGTAAATACTAACCATAAAAAATGCTGATAAAATATGAGCCTGGGTTACTCTAAAATCATTCCTATAGGTGGTTAAAGTCAATAAAGAGGAGAGAAGCAATTTTCCTCTCCTAAAGTATGCAGAGGCACCTCTTCTATGGGCAAGCCAAATAAATGCATCATCTTACGGGTATGTGGGTAATCTAAGCATAAAAGAGTAATCTTGTTTATGCTTAAAATATACGATCCAAGATGGCACCAAACTCCTTAAATAGTGGATAAATATCTTATCTCAAAATGGAAATAATGGTTGTTAGGTCTTAAAGTTACAAGTCACGCATAAAAGTTTGGATTAAGTTTGATGAAGGACAAGTAACATAAAGCCCAAAAGCCTGAATAAGAAAGAGATGACCAATCCAAGGCATAAAGTGATTTGAAAAACTATTTAGCCATGTTTTTTAGGTCTAAAATGGTTGTTATCTGCACAAAAATTGAAAAGAAAGTGATAAGAGAGGATTTTAAAGGATAATGGATAAAAGTTGCATGTACAATATAACTATATATACAGACCTGATTAGTTACATGTACAGACAACTTGATGGCTAGCATCAACCACTAATAGCAGGGACATAATTATGGTAACTTTTTACAAGTGGAGAATAATAGGGGCAACTATCAGCATGCAAATGAACATATAATAATAACATGGCAACATATATTGAAACATATCAAAATAACCATGCACAAAATCATGAAAGAGAAAAAGTACTATTATAATAAATAATTGGCTTAACAAATAATAGTAAAGTTAGGGAAACTAAAGATCCATCATCCAAAAAAAGAAAAGGGGCGAATAATACCCAAAACTATCCAATAATTAACAAATGTTCTATATTCCAAGTAAAAAGAGAATAAAACACATGAGGCACTCCTAATCATCATCCTCAACATCATATCAAAAACTTACATAAATGGTGCTTGTTGGAGCTAAAGTATAAGGGGACTAAGTCAACTTTAGTGCTAGCAAAGCACCCATCATACTAAAGCGACAAGGATCCACCATGCTATCCAAAAAAAGATCCAACTCACTGATGATCACTGGCTCTAACCCAATAGGCTTTGTAGTGCGAGCCTTCTTACAACTCCTCTTTATAGGTGATGGCTATAAAGGCATTCTTTCTGACTAGGCTCTTATTCCTCAAGCCCCTCAAAGAAGCACTATCCCCTAACTCTCATTATGATAAAGGAATAATCATACACATGTCGACAACATTAGGATGAAAGCTAGGAGTGAATTAGCCATCCACCCCCAATATCCCACTACACTCACTGCAAGCTCCTACTTTAGCTTATCAGTCAGTGCCTCATCTAATGTAAGCTTAGATAACTCCCTCTAGAACATGTAGGGGGGTCTTGTAATAATGGACATTTTTCTAGTCCCTCCCTTTAGAGGAACATGCACTCGCGAATGTCTCACTCTTAAATGAAGGACTAATAAACAGTGGAAGCTCTTAGAAGTGCCCCCTCAGCCTTTATTAGCTCCTCACCCCATATGTTTAAAGGCCCACATTAGTCGAGGCAAAATTGCAAAATAAAAGTAATATATCTGATGGAACTTTAATTTTTTTCTAAAATGACCAACTTTATAATTATGCATATAAGAATGTATACTTGCTATAGTTACAGCTTATTAGGGCTAACGTGATAGATCGTGACGGTCTTCTCTATATGTTGAATCCTAATCAACCTCTATAATCAAAAATAATAAAAGTCCATGTATGATAGAGGATTACTACCCTTCATAGTCCTAACTTAATGACTCAAGCCTATTAAAAAAAGGTCAATCAATCAAGCATGTATGCCAAAAGGAGCAATTAAAGAAGAATAGGTGCAATGGATCACACCTCTACTAGACAAAAGGTATTGTTCATGTATGGTTTCCCTCGATAGTAGTGGTTTAAGACCATCAAGGTAGAACTCCAATGAAAATGGCCCTTTAGGCATAGGTCCTATAGGGCAGATAGTGAGTAGATCTCTACCATGTCCCCAAGCATTAAGAATAAGGATTCAGATAGGCCATAAAGTAGGAAGCTATGAGCCACCTGGTCTACTACCTCATCAAGACTATCATCAGTTGCCTTTAGAGCTCTAATAAAAATGCTTGATTACATAAAGGCATTTTTCCCCTTTAGTGCAGGGAAAAACCCTAGTAGGCTCCTAATGTACTCCCTTTAAAAGGTCTCAACATACACTAAGCATTAGTGTCAATAAATCCTAGTCATGTACATAAAGTCGATGATAGTGGGCGTCACCTCCCCTAGTTATGGCAAATGAAATGAGTGAGTAATGTCCATCTAAAGCTAAATAAGGTAGTGCATGGCAATACTATCACTCCTCAATGTAGGAATTAGGAGGAAAACAAAAAATGGGAGCATCCTTGTCAAAACAATGTGATCATGCACATGCTCAGAAAGCCTCTAAAACTAAGAGGCAATCAAACTCAATAATCTATTAGCTTTGTAAAGGCTACATCATCCTGAAAAGCAATAAATGGTGCAAAATAAGTATACAAGCAAGTAAATAAGGACAATAATATTAAAAGAGTATATCAAGTTAATAAGGCTATCACGATAAAATAATCATTAGATAAATAAAGGTAATAGCTGAGTCATACAAGAAAAAACCAACATTCAATACAAAATACAAAGTCTATTAAGTCATATAAGAGTGTTTGAAACCTAAAGAATCAAACAACCAAGATATTCTACATAAGGAATAATAGGTATATGCCTTAAAAACTAATGTTAAAGAGTAAGCTAAATAATTATATAAAAGAGAAAAAAGCTAAAAAGATAAGGAAGAAAAGACTGACCTTACCAAAAGTGGCACCAAAGAGATAAAAAGGCATGTCATATACCAGAGGAACTAGAAGTCTAGGTTATAGACCTTTCACAAAGAACTTTGAATATATGTGCTTTAGAGGAGAGCTTAAAGTAGACTTATGGCTAATGATCAAGGCTGTCAACTCATCAATGAGGGAATAGTCCACTGTAAAAGCAACATTGGTAGTGTTAAGAGTGTTAGTAATAAGGGCAGCATAATGCTCTTTTATGAGGGAACCTCCAAGGAAAGTGCCTCAAAGTCCAAGGAAATTTGAGGGGAAAAAGATAAAAAGAGAAGAGAGAAATAAGAGTGATGTAGATAACGATACAAAATAAGACAGCTTGCCAAGTTAGTTTACAAAGACAACTATCTTATTTGTATAACAGTTAAATGATCCATTTGCATGTTTGAAAGATTGTCTATAGTATCCCTTTATGTTTGCCTATTAATTATCAGTAAGACAACCTATGGTTTGTACATATAACCAAAGCAATAATAGAAAAAGAGAAGTAAAGAAAAAAAAGAAAGAAAAGATAGAAAAAAAAAGGAAAGGAAAGAAAACAAAAGAAGAAGAAAGAAAAGAAGAAAAAAGGGACTAAAAAATAAAAAGAAGATCAAAATTAGAGGTTCAAAATAAAGAGAGAAAAGCTAGAGAATGAGTTAGAGAATGAAATTAGTGAAAGAACTAAGTGGGATGCCATAAGGCAAAACCAATAAAAACTAAAATCGAAATGCTATAAGAACAATAACCAAAATGAAATATAGAGAAGCATTAAGAGAGCAAAACCTAAGAGAAACAAGAGAGATGAAAGAAAACAATATCAAAAACAAAACTGATAGAGATGCTAGAGGGTAAATCCAAGAGAGATGCCAAAAGGTAAAACTAAGAGAACTAAGAGAGATCTAGAAGGCAACATCAAGAACATCAAAAGCAATGCTTAAAGGAAAAATAAAGAAAATCCAAAAAGATGTTATAGGGAAGAAAATAGAATAACAAAAATAAGATAAATGCTATCTTGGTACTTGCTAGAGTGTTGCCACAAGTCTTAGTACTTGCTAAAGAGCTATTAAGAAGATGATCCACCCTAGTACCTATTATAGAGCTAATAAGAGTCAAATGGGACATCGATACTTGAGAAGATATAAAAAGAGTCTTAATACCTACTAGAGAGCTACTAAGAAGATAATCCACCTTAGTACCTACTAGAGACCTACTAGGAGTCTAATACAACCTTTATACGTAATAGAAAGTTGCCAAGAGTCATAATACCTATTAGATAACTGTTATAAGTTAAATATAACATTGGTACCTGTTAGAGAGTTGCTAAGAGTCTTAGTACTCGTTAGGGAGATGCTAAGAAGATAATCCACCTTAGTACCTACTAGGGAGCTACTTAAGGATAAATGTAATCTTGGTATCTATTGGAGAGCTACTAAGAGTCTTAGCACCTATTAAAAAGGCACTTAAAACATGATCCATCTCAATACTTGTTAGAGAGCTGATAGAAGAAGAATTCAACTTTGGTACCTGATAGAGAGCTACTAAAAGCCTTAGTAATTGCTAGAAGATCTACTAAGGAAATCATATCCTTGTGTATCCTTTCCTCTAATATTTACATTTATGTTGAATACTTTGATGTATCTTGTGTAACAATCATTTTTTAAGTCCTAGAAAGTATAGTCTCTTGTGCCTTGAAAGCACAATGATGAAAACCTTGTTAAATTCATCCACAAAAAGATGATGAAAATAATGCCTAAAAGGAGGCCAAGCTTGAAAAAAATCTCAAACCAAACCTACCCATCAAACACCTAAGCTTAAAAGCCAAAATTTTAGAATTTCACAAGTTTGATGTACATCTAACTTAGATGGCTATACAATCAACTTAGATGGTTGTATAGCCATACAATTAACTTAGATGATTGTATAACCAACTTAGATAGTTGCACAAACAACTCACTAAAAGCCAAACAGAGCAACCAGTATGCAATAGTGACCTAGTTAGATTATTTAACTATATAACCAAGTAGTTATTTGTACAAACAACCTCTTAATTGTATAAACAACTTCAAAATCCTAAGTTTTAAAAAATTTAATCATCTTAACCATAAAGCGAGAGGGAAAAAGAAGAATAGAGTGTAATCTATGATGCATAGCATTGGTGCACCTTTTTTCTTTATAAATATCCTAGCTCTTGAAGGGTGGAGAAGATGCTAATTTTTCATAAAGAATTGTTGCTAAAGTGAATACCAAGAAGCCATAAACACACCCTAATTCATATAAATCCTGTAACCATTCACCCACACCTAAGGTTCAAGGTAAAAGACTAAGATCAACCTTCTTTGTATTGGAATCTTTACATTTTAGAGAAGAATCATACCACTTGAGGTGTCTTTGAGGGCCATAAACTAACCTTTAGGCCTTTTCCCCCCCTCTTCTCTCTTTCTTTTCTTCTTTGTAATTTTGTTACCAATAATAGATCTAAAAGTTTGTATAGACACTTATCTTTATGGTGTGTACAAACCACTAATTGTTCATAGGCACTATTCATAACAATACCTTTTT
This sequence comes from Omphalea diandra, assembly GCA_949677035.1. Lineage (NCBI taxonomy): Eukaryota > Viridiplantae > Streptophyta > Magnoliopsida > Malpighiales > Euphorbiaceae > Omphalea > Omphalea diandra. The sequence continues at coordinate 12,299 of CATIWR010303675.1, read as the reverse complement.
CTCTTTTCTTTTTGATTTTTAACCTGTCTTTATATCTTAAGCCTAAAAATGGATAAAATAAGGTAAGTTGTAATAATCAAAGATCTCTATTCGCTATGATTAATCATATTTTATGTTTAAATATTATTTTTAGAGGGTTTTAGCCTTATTTATGGCTTGATTTTTACCCTTTTTATGTCTTTTATGCATGTGATTAAATGAAAAATGATGGGGAGAGGCTAAAAGGTTAATGACCCATAGATTTCTTTTAGTTTTTTTTTTTTTGGCTTATTTGATGCATTTTCTCTTATCTTCCATTATGTTCATGAATATAGTTCTTGAAAGGTTTTGGTTGATCTTTCTCTATCATTATGGTTAGGTTATAAATAGATGTCATCAGGGGAGGTTATAGACGCCTATGACCCTTATTAAATCATTCCATATTCTATCCACTTGACACATTTAGCTTGTTTTGTCACCATGCACACACACATTGGTTGAGGGATGTATCCTAACCTTTTCCATGGCTAGCAATGCATTTCCTCTTTCATTTTTTATGTGCTGATTATATTTAGGAACTACTTGGGTGAGGTTATGGGTAGCAAGGACCCTATGGCTCCTCCCTATATTTTGCCTATAATTGATATCTGCCTTATTTGCTTTTTTTTTCCACACACATGCATTTTCATGGCATTACACATATCATGGATGTATTGCATACTCTTTTGATAAGCATTTAAGCATATTTTAATGTTAAGTCAACATGTTTAAGTATGTATATTGTGCATTATTCTTATTTACATGATGACTATCTTATGATGAGCATCTAGTGTTTTCCCCCTAATAAGGTAAAGGTGGCATTACTCTTTCATATTGCATTTCATGATTAGATGTAGGAATTGCTCTTTTTCATAATTCTTAAGTACTACCTATGTCTTTTGCTCTTTTTCATAATTCCTAAGTCCTGCCTATGTCTCTTTGATAGGTTGTGAGGGTTAATATGATTGTGTGAAACTCCCCATTTGGTCATGTAGTCTGCCATTTCTATGGTGAATGTATGTATATATTATGATTGATGTAAATGTATGCAAGGACACTAGATACATGATTAGGGCCATTCTAATGTAGATTAAATAATTAATAAAGACAAGACTTGTAAATGTTAATAATAGATTCTTAAAGGCTGAATCCCAAATTCTACGCTACTTGAGCTATCTAATCTATTTTTCAAATCGTACTCAATTTTTGAACCTAATATCTGATGGGGTAAAATAGGTTGGGCCTTCTAGTTGATATATTTGTACTAAAAATCATCCTTGACCAAAAATTTTATCTTAACTAAAATCTGGTGCCATCCAATGGGGTACTACCAAACTATTATTATGAGTGCCTTAATTTTGGGTTGCACTTTTACTTATGGAATATAATCAATGGGGGATCAAGAGGATATGGATCATACATTAGTATAACCCTAAACAATGTTATGCATATATGACCATCAAGTGATCCTTTGAAAAGACTCTTGAAAGGTAGAACAACCTTAATATTTAATAGGTAACCAAGGTGGGATAATATATTGGTACCATCCCTAATCAACATGGAGTCATCACTCGATATTGGTTAAAACAAGAATCTAGGCAAGGACAAATTTTGAGCCTACTTAAGTCATTTAAGAGACCTAATATATCTTTACTCTGTTAGAGATCGGGTTCGAAAATTGGGTGCGACATGGGGAAGAGGTTAGGCACCCCTATATTACTCAAATTTAGGAGTTTGATTTTTAGGCATCTTTAGTTCACATTTACCATTTTAGCCTTATTATTGACTAATTTGGTTATCAATCTAAAAGACATTCATCTAATGTGTCATGTTAAGCATGTCATTTTCAAAACATTACAAACATGCACCATGGGGATAAGAGTACAATCATATCTCAAGTGGGTGGTCATGCATAACGATAGTTTTTTATTTTTAGGGTTAGTTTTATTGATAATTAAGTCTAATTTGGAAAAAAAAAAAATACTAGATGATCTCTCATTTTTGGCTTGTATTTTGTGATTTTATAGGAATTTCGGAAAATTGGAGTTGATTGATGAAATATGAGTGTTTTTTGGATGAAATTATGCAGTTTTAAAAGTTTAAGGAACAAAAAAAAATTTGATAGTTGGAGACCAGTTCTGATATTTTTCATACAAAATTTTAGTCCTTTCCTGATACAATTGAGAAAGAATTTGTGCAGTATTTGGGAAGCTTCATCTGTGTCCCATTTTAAATTAGGAGGTCTTATCCTAAATTAGGGAGGATTTGTTTTTAGTTTTTTTTCCTAAATGGTGGAGAAGAATATTTTTCCTATTTTGAGGGAGAGTAGAGGAGTATAAATAGGAGGAGGAGAATTCTAAGAAAGGTGGATCTTTTTTTTCTTATTGTTGGCCTAATGCACTAAAAAGGGGGTTGAATTAGTGGCTGATTGATAAATAAAAGGAAACTTGAAGTGTTTAGGATGTTAAGAAGGAAAAGAGAATAATCAACATAGAAGGTTTATAGTGATTTGGGTGTTAACGAACCCTACATCTACTCTTCAATTATTAACAATTGGGTATTCCACGTAACTAAACTGGTGTTTTCAAGCTCACACTGGGCTTATACAACTTGTATTTTATGGCTCACATAAAATCCTTACAACTTGCATTTTTAAGATCACACAAAAACCTCTCACAGGTGTTTTGGATACACTCACACTTTAGTCTCTTTCTAGAGTTTTAGAATCTAGGCTAAATCTCAACCTACTTACAAAGGTGTTTATTGCTCACATCAAACAATCAATAACACATAAAGAAGAGTAAAAGAATGAGTAGCAAATTAGCAAAAGTTTGGTTACAATTAATTAAATTCTCTTGCATTTACATTAGTATGATGGAGTATTTATATCCCACATTCAGCAAAGAGACGTTACTCAAAAACTATCCCCTAATCTTTAAGTTGTGCTAGGTAGATTTTGCGTTAAATACTTGTTAGACGGAAGTCGCGGTCGCTACTACCATTTCGCGGTCACGAATTTCCAATTTCCACGGACGAGCCGAAAATCACGGTAGAGAACTCCATTATGTGTCTAACGGCTAGTCCACGTGTCCTTCATCCATTGGTTGTCCAATAAATATAGTTGTTGTATTCAACTAATTGCTTAAAAGTCATGGTCGTGAGTTGGCTCTGTTTTGGGCGCGACTGAGACTGCAAATTCTTCTGTTTGGTGAGGAAACTTCAACTCCCTGAGTCGTGGTCATGACCAAACCTTCACCCTCACTATTTTTGATTTTTAATGGTTGCCTTGGACACTTAGTGTCTTGTGGATGTGGCTTTGGTTCCCTCCTTTATCACTGTGAAATTTGCGATCACTACCTTAAATGTGAATGCCACTGTGAATTCCTCTATGATTCAACCAAGGGTCATTTGGCTGAGTCACAACTGTGAATTCACTTGAGAATTTCTCTAGCCTAGCTCTATCCAATTATATAGCAATATCGCGATCGTGATTTAGGGGATATCGACCGCGGATTTAGATGTTCTTCTAAAAGATGGAGATTCTGACTTCCATCCAACTTCCAAAGCATTAGAACTTATCAATCTCCATTGTCAAGATCAAAAGAGGCTTATGACATTGGTTTAACCAACTTAGTCAAACAATCTCCTCCTTTTTTATTTTGACAACTTAGATTAATCCTAAAGAAAAATAAATGGATGAGTTGTGAAGTTGGAATCGTTTATGATAAGATAATCAAAGAATTCTAGACAATGATAACAAATTAGCATGAGTTGTGAAGTTAGAATGGTCTATGATCATATAATCAAAGAATTTTAGATAATGATAAAAAAATTCTAAGTATAATTCTAAGTTAGAACTGGATCCCCTTTAACTTATGCTTTTCCTATGCACAATATGCTATTCTCTTCCCCTTTGGCAAGATAAAAAAAAAAGGGTAAAGAGTTAAAGAGTGAAAGAGATGCATAAATTGAGATTGAGTAATCATAGAGAGCAAAACAACAAAAATAACATATAGATTGCCATCATATAAAATATGAGACATTGAATTGCAAAAACAAACACTTTTATTTATATAATAATCTGTGGGATCAACAGTTTTTACATCAAGAGTTTAAAGACAACACAGAAAAAAAAATTGAAACCTTAAAGACAATTTAAAAGATAAAAGAACTATCATCATCTCCAGAATCGTCTTGTTCTTTATTATCTCCTCCACCCTCAGCTTCATCACTCTCTTCAACCTCTTGGTTGTCCTCCTCTTTCAGTATGTCCTCCAAATCCTCAAAATCTAGAAGATGGCAGGGAGGAGCATCTACTTTCTCCTGTAAGTCCATCAAATCATTATGTGTGGGAAAGGAGGAGAAATCATCTCTTCATCATCCTTATCATTTTGTCCAATTTTTTATTGATGGAGGCAAGAGGGATTTTAATTTTGGGGCTTAGGTTAGGGAGGTGGAACAGGTTGGGCTCCCTTTTCAATAACAATCCTTTTTCTTTTGGAGGCTTAGGAAGACTCTAGCTTCTTAGCTCTAAAAGCACCCAAAGTGTTTATGTAAGAATCAGGGTGAATGGCTTTTGCATTGATGAAGTAGGGAAGGTCTAGAAAATTTTGGGAAGAGAAAAGCTTCTTAGTGAGGAATTTTTCGTTTTCCTCATTAAAAGCACCCATGAATTTGTAGATGACAGTTACATGAGAAGGCAGAAAAAACTAACTCTTGGGCTTGGTGCTCATGTGAATCAATTGATCCACAAGATAACAGCCAAGATGTTGGCTATACAAACTTGAAATTAGGCGTACAACCATGTGAAAGTCAACAATTAGTTGTTTCTAAATCTTTCTTTATTAGGGTTTGGTAACTTAGCTATACAACTAAGTGGGTTAGCTATACAACTTATATTAGTTGTGCAACCATTTATAGGTTGTTTAGTGATTTTTAGGTTATGCTTATTTTGGTTTATGTGATTTGTTTAGGATTGATCCAAGGTACCTCCTAAGCCTTATTTCTTCATTTTGTAATTTTTCCTTATATCTTTAGGGATTGTTTCTATCAGTTCTCATCATTGAACTTACATCTTAAGGCCCAAAATCTAATGCTTATAACTACTTGATACTAGCCTCATTATAGTGGGTTAAGGCCACTCTTATAAGGCCAAGCTTAACCTCACAAGCATCAATTATGTAACTTGTCACATGTCCAGGTCATTTTTAAATGAGCTTTCAATTTATAGGCTAAGGTTAACTCAGCTCATATATGGCTCTTAAGCCTATCTCTCTCCTCATCAAGAAGTTAATCCTTATCTAGAAAAATAATCCTCATCAGGAAGGAAATAAAGTCCTTATCTAATATGGAAACAATCCACCATTATCATTATATAAAGATCCATAACTAAGTATTTCATTCATTCTACTCTCATATACTTGTACTCTCTCTCTGTCAAGCAAACTAACTAACTTAAGCATCATTGTGAACTTTCAGAATAGTGTCGAATTCCCCTATCACTCTCATCTATCTTGTAAATCCTAAATTAAAAGGACCCAAGCCAACCATCCTTAACCCAAGAAGACCTACGCAGATCACCCAGCTTGGTGCCATTGGACATCATTGGTGTACTAAGCATAGACCAAATTAAAAAGACCTTCAGCCATGGCCTCCTAATAACCCTAAAACCCTACAAACCTATAACTAATAAGAAGTCCTAGAAAACACCACTAGCACAAACCTTTCATCCCTTATATCCCTGAACAACCAAGTAAAAAAAACCTTCACCAATATTGCTAACACACAAACTCAAGACCCTTAAGTCACTGCCTGTTTGGTAACTACCTATGAGGAGTTTGCCCAAATACTATGAGAAATCAAGAAAGCACTTATTCATAATCAAGAGCAGGCAATTGTGTCATAAGTACCCCCACCCTAACATTATATGTCCTTACTTACATTAGCTGAATAAGTAAGGACGATAAAAGAACTAGCTCATGAAGGATGGGTAACTCGATGCTCTATGACATGTGATAATGTAAAAGAGTCCACTTATAAGCCTGTTAAAAGTTGAGCCCTATGCTCTAATAGCCTATTCCTAGAAGGCAAAGCCTTATAGAAGAAGATAATGGAGATTATTAAAAGGGCATAGGGAAAAGAGCACTTTGCCCTTGATTACCATGCCTGTGATCACAACTTCTTCTCCTAAGAGATAAAGAGCAAGCTAGTACCCTCAAAAGTTCAAAGTACCATCCATTGGCAATTAAAATGAAAGAAATGATTTAAGAAGCCATTTCTACTAGTTCAAATTCAAGCCAAAGCTACATAACTATTTTGATGCCTTATTATGTAAAATTTTTCCCACCACCTTAGAAGGAGCAGCTTAGAAATGGTACTAGGACCTAGCCCATGGCTTCATTTAGAATTTCACATAGTTATCTCAATTGTTCATAACTTGGTTTATTTTTGTTATACCACAAATCAAGATCTCCTTTGAATTACATGAGGCTGTTAGAGAAAAAGGAGAATTGCTAATGAATTACCTAGCCATGTTTAATAAGGTGGCCATGTAAATTAATGGTCTTAACCATGAGGATGCCATCGATGCTATGATCTATAACTGCAAGAATGAAGGCCTTTCTTATTCCCTTAGCATTGACCCTTCTAGGAACTTTTACAAGCTAATGAAGAGAAGTAACAAGTTCATTTGCCTGTATGACAACCTTTAGACCCACTCTCATGATTCGTACAAAAAGAAAAAAGAAAAGGGATGAGGTGACAACAAACATGACAAATATCGAGTTAGGTAGGGAGATTCACGCTTAGGCCTAAACAAATCTAATAACAACTCAACGCAATATTATATTCCCCATATAACAAGCAAAAGTAAGGTCATTTATTGGATCAAACAGTCAGGAGAAATGATCTAATACCCTTATCCCCTCAAGAGCTCAGCTATAAGAAATAAGGATAAGTAATATAACTTTCATAAAGATAATGGGCATGATATGTAAAGACCTAAAAAATGAAATTGAAAGGCTAGTCTAGTAGGGCATACTCGAGTAATTCAAAAAGGCTAGCCAATGACAAAGCGAGACATGAACCTTAGTAAAAAAAAGGCATATAGACACAAGAGGCCCAATAATTGGTAGTACACTAGGTAATTAATGTAATTGTAATGGCAACCATAAGGGGAGATAGCTTGTCTCGAAGAAAGAGATAGATTTAAGAGGTGCACTCTATAAACTATAAAGATTATGCTATCAAGCCATTATTCTACTCAATCACTTTCTCCTTTATAGATACTAGAAGGCCATATGCTCCTCATATAAACATTTTGGTGGTTTAAAATTAGATTAAGAATTACTTGGTTAAACAAATCTTGGTAGATGATGTAAGCTTAATCAACATGATGACTACCATGGCTTATAAAGCCCTAGGGCAAGATGTCAATAAGTTATGACCATTCGAATGCCCTTGATTGATCTTGGAGGAGTAAAGGTTGATGTCCTAGGGTATGTCAAATGAATATAGAGTTAGGGGACTCAAATATAAATAAGAGGTTTAAAGCTATATAGATGGTTGTGGATATTCCAATCAAATATAATGCCATCATTAGGATACTAATCATGGATAACACTACTACCTGCAACTCCATTTAGTACTTGACAATGAACATCCCTATGAAAAAATAGTATAGTTATAGTCAAAGGGAACCAAAAGGGGGCAAAAGAGACTTATATGAATATCCTAGCAAAAACAATTTGCATCACCTTAATAAAATCACTAGATATCTACCTAGGTGATGCTCCTAAAATGGTTAAGCCAGTAGAAAACTTGAAACTTCTACCCATCAGTGAAGGATAAATATTAAGAATAAGGACAAAATTGACCGAGTTAGAAGAGAAAAACATAAGCTCGATCCATTACCTGGTCCCTTTCAAATATCACTAGAATTGACCCCGTGATCATAGCCCATAAGTTGAATCTTGATAGCTCGATCAAACCTATAAAGTAAAAGAGGAGAAGTCATGAACTCGAGTCATAAAAAGTTATTTCTAAAGAGTTATGTTAGCTGCTTCTTGGGATTCATCCAAGAGGTGCAATACCTTGACTAGTTAACCAATGTAGAGTTAGTAAAGAAGCCAAATAAAAAGTGGAGATTATGTATAGACTTCATTAACCTTAATAAAGCCTATGTAAAGGATAACTACCTGATACCTAATATTGATAAACTTATGGATTTTACTATTGGGAATGAACTTTATAGTTTTTTTATGCTTCAACTAGTTCTCATTATATTAGAATGTTTATACTAGATTAAGAAAAGACGAGTTTTGTCAAACATGAAGGCACTTATTGTTGTAAAGTAAGGCTTTTTAGTGTCAAGAATGTAAGGGCAACATACCAAATGTTGGTCAACCACATGTCCAAGGAGTAGATTTACAAGAGCATAAAAGTTTATACATATGACATGATAGTGAAGTTGTCGAGCTAAGGATCACGCTAGAGATCTTAAAGAAGCCTTAAAGACCTTTGACCAGTATATTATAAAGCTCGACCTAGAGAAGTGTGTTTTGGGGTATGAGTAGGGAAATTTTTAGGATTTGTGATGTCACAAATGGACATTGAGGTCAACCCAATAAAGATATAAGAAATTCTTAGCATACAATCTCTTAAAACCATTAATAAAGTTTAAAAGCTCAATAGGAAGATAACTACTTTAAGGCAATTCATCTCATGCTCAACTCAACGTTGCTTACCATTCTTCAAAACATTGAGGGACCTCAAAAATTTTTATAGGCTGATGAATGCCAGAAGGCCTTTGAAAAATTAAGGATGTTCCTCAACTCACCTTATTTGCTCAGCCACCCTTATTATGATGAGCAACTCTTTATGTACTTCACTACCACTAATAAGATAATGGCCTAAGTATTAGTGAGAGAAAAAGGTAGGGAGCAAATGTTAATTTGTTACATTAGTAAGGTACTAAAAGGGATAAAGCTAAGATACCCAATGCTTGAGAAATTAGTTTATATGTTGGTTAGGTTGGTAGTAAAGATTAGACAACATTATCAAGCCCAAACCATAAGCCAATCATTATGTAATATACTTTAAAAGGCTAAGACCTTAGGGCGAATAGCTAAATGGGTGGCCAAGCTTTGAGAATTTAACATTAAATATGAGCCATGACAAGCAATGAAGACTCAAGTGTTGGCAAACTTTACAGCCAAACTGATAGGTCCAAAATCAGGGTAAGAGGTTGCTCTTAATAAGGAAGAATGAAAGCTTTATATTAATGGTACATCTAGATAAGAGGGGGTAGGAGGTGGTGTAATTTTAAAAAGCCTAAACTGGATTATAATAAGGTACCCTCTAAGACTAAAATTCTAAGCCACTAATGATGTTATAGCTTATAAAGCTTTGATAATTATGTTACAACTAGCACAAGAGGTTCAAGTTAATCACATTTGAATATATAATGACTTGCATTTGGTAGTATAACAACTATTTGACAACTACACTATCAAAGACCCGACCATGCTTAAATATGTAAAGCATGCCAAATATCTTTTGTCCAACATTGAAATGAAAGAAGGGTGCTAAAGTTTAGAGCAAATCCCCCACCACACTACTCTACCTGATGGAGTCTTATTAGAAGAATGGGAGTAGCTCAACATCCTTTATAAAGCCCACACGATAGTCATAATTGAGGAAGGTAATTGGATGAGGCCCTTCATCAAGTATTTGAAGTATAAGCAACATCCTACAAATGTAAAAGAAGCTTGAGAAATCATTAAAAAGGTTAGTAGAAATGATCTTACATCCATCCTTAGCTCAGGTGTGTTTCAATGGGGATGGGAATTACGTGATGAGAGAAATTTATAAAAGGATCTGTGGAGCCGATAAAGCTAACACCACCTTAATTTAGAAGGTATTTCTATCTGGTTACTTTCAACCTTCTATGTTTAAAGATGCAAAGGAGTTTATGCAGAGATGTAATGCTTACTAAGGGCATAACTTGATCCCTTAGCAACCTTTAGCCAATTAATAGCTCATTGGCTTGGGTTGGCCCTTTTCTTAGTTTGTGAATTGATATTCTCAACTTTTTCCATAAAGTTTATGGTGGTAGTTATAGGCCACTTCTCCAAATGGCCTAAGGTTGAAGCTCTCAGCCACAATACCTAATTTTTTCAAAAGGCATTCAATATACGAATTCAATATTCCAATGGTGCTCATTATGGGTAATGGGAAGTAATTTGACTATGAGTAATTCAAATCTTATTTTGTTGAATTAGCCATCAACCTCAAATTCACCGAAGTGGCTCACCCTAAAATGAATGGAATAATTAAAGTAATTAGTTGGATCACACTTTAAGGGTTTCAAAAAAGATTAAAAGATGTTGGAGGGGCATGGATAGATAAGCTCAACCATATCTGGTAGGCCTTTTGGACAACCCTAAGAATTGTCATGGGCCAAACACCACTCTCGTTGATATATAGGACCAAAGTAGTCATTCAATTAAAAATTAGCCTTCCCTTCTCACTATGTGCTTCATTGTGACCCTAGTTGAGCTTGTCAACCTGGATCACCTAACTGAAAAACATGTAGATGCTGCCATATGAAGTGTTGTCTACCAATAAAGGGTAGTTCAGTTTTACAATAAAATAGTAAAGCATCAAGCCCTTAAAATGGGAGACTTGGTCTTAGAAAAAATTGATGTGACTAACGATGAAATAGGTATTAGCAAGCTTAATGCTAAATAGAAACGTCCTTTTAAAGTTGTTAACATAGTAAGGTTTGCAACTCACAAGCTCAAGGCCATGGGTAGCAAGACAATCCCTTGGACATGGAATATGGATGTTCTTAAGAAATACTTTATTTAACAGCCTAACCTATTCTTTGATGTAATCAAGCTTGAGTATGATCTTAGCCCTTATAGTATCTCATTCAATAAATATAAAAGGCTTTTCACCTTTTTTTTTTCATTTCTCTAAGTCATTATTTAACTAAGTATATAATTGCTAAAAGTATGTACCGAGCTAATCATCTTTGTACATTGTAAAGGTCCCCACCTTTCTCACTTAACTATCTTGTAAAGCTTGTACTAAGCTTATAAGCCTCATACATCGCAAAAGGCTAATTAAGCCTATAGCTAGAAATTTCCCTAACTGATCTAATTCATTCACACTTAACATTTTTCAAGTATAACCAGTTCGGTGCTACCAACTCAACATGTTACTTAAACTAAATGATTTAGTACCTTTGGTTATTTATCTTAGTATTTTTATACTACTAGTCTCATAAGTTCGATTCTTAACATTCTTCTTATTATTTCATAATTATTCTAAGTCTATGAGCTTAGTTGGACAAACTTATGGATTATGTTAGTTCAAAGATGTCTCAAGTTTATCTTTCAAAGTGCTAAGGAAAGGAACTTAGATGATATGTGGTGTAAGCATAAAAAGCAAGAAAAAAACATACACAGAAAAGATAAATGTTGGCTTTTGTGCATTAAGAAGAGGGATTGAATTAGTGAAAAATTTAAACTTTAGAGGGAACAAAGAACAATTAAAAGTTCAATGAAAGGAAAAGAGAAGATCAACACACAAGAATTTATTATGGTTCGAGAATTAACCAACCCTACATCTACTCCCTAATTCACTAATTAGGTATTTCACTAACTCTATTTGTGTTTAATAAGTTCACACAAAACTTAGTATTTAGGCTCACACCCAATCCTAGTTACACTTTATGGTTAAGGCTAACTGTTGGTCTAGGATACTCAATCCTATGATTAAAACCTCTTTTGATAATGACAAAGTAGATTGATCATCACTAATGTTTCAAATAAGTGTTGTTTTTGCAGAATTGAATCATTCCCTCTAGAAGAAATAAAGAAGTTGATAAATTTCGAAGTAGCATGAAAATCGCGACCGCAATCTCCATATTCGCGACCGCGATTCATGTTAAGACATGTTAAAAATCAGGCAGGCGAAATCGCAGTGTGATTCTCGGCCGCGATCCTTGAAGAAAGAAAGGACATTTCATCATAGACGAAATCGCGGTAGGAATCTCGCCTGAATCGCGACCGCGACTTTCAAAGAAATTCAAGAGGGAAGCAAGTCCACAACCACAGCCTGACAAGTGTTCAACAAGACTGTTGGAAGTCAAAAATCGCGAAGGGATCTTGCTAGTAGCGACCGCGATTCTTGTGGAAGAAACTGACCATCTTTGGCAGTTGAATTCGCGGTGACTGTCGCGTTCTGAGCAATAAAAATTCGCGACCGCGACTTCT
>CATIWR010303650.1:0-23407 GCA_949677035.1 Omphalea diandra | reverse complement strand
TTTTTTTTTTTTTTATATATATATATATATATATATATATATATATATATATATATATATATATATATATATATATAGTTAATCATTGATTTTTTGGATAATTGAATTGATTATTTTTTATAATTTTAATTTGATTTTCAATTTGAAATTTTTTAAACTAAAATCAACTGGTTGGTATTTTGCAAAATTTCATGGTTCAATTGATTGAACTGTGCTCACTCTTTTTTTTTTTTTTTTTTTGAGAGTAAGGAGAATAATATCATTACTAAGAGGGAATACAAAGTCAAAATTGCCTTATTAAAAAATCTTGCTAAGGAAGGACAAAACCTAAGAAAAAAGAGTATAATTCAATTACAAACAATCTTAGAGCAGTCAGTCGAAACAAGTTATGAAGTCATGTTCACTCTTCATTTATATTAATATTAAAAAAAAATGATTTCATATCATTTTTGTTAATTTCAAAAATCAACTAACTAGATAGTACCTATGATTTTTAATTCCACTATTTTAAAAATTGAAAGGTGTTACTTTCAAATTTTAAGTATTGATCTTCTTTATTTTATTTCTGCAAATTAATCGTGGTTGCAAAAGAAAATAAAAATTAATGTCTATATGGGTTTTCTTTCATGTAAAAGAAAAGTAAGGAGCTCAAAAGAATTTTTTTTATTTGAAATAAATTTTAAATGTAGAAATTTATTATTAGAAATTTAAATTCTTCATTAAAATAATTTTTTAAACGAAAATTTTAATTTTTAAATAAAGATGACTAAACGATTGATTTGGTTTGAAACTAAAAAAATCAGAGAAGAATTAAAAAAAGCAGATCAATTTGAACCAAAATTAATGTAAAAATTGAATATATTGAATTTCAAATTGAATTGAAGTAATTTAATTTAGTTATAGTTGAGTTTAAATTTGATTTCCTTATTAAATTATTAACTTAAATTAAAATAATCAAAATTAAAAAATCAAATTTTATTTATAAGAAATTAATTTTATTTGATCAAATTTTCAGTTAAAATTAAAATTTTGTTATTTGTATATTTAAATTCTTTCGAAATCTCAGTTTCTAAACATTCCAATTAAATATCCTGCAAATAAAATCTCATTCTGTAAATACTGTGCTTATTGTTAACAGAATCGAATGAAACACATAGGCCACAGAACAATAACTGTGACACTCGAAAGCGCAGTCAAACTATATTACCAACATTTCAGTTGAAAAACCTAAACTGGAAAGCTGCGTTCTTGTCTCCATGAACTCACAACTCAAAAATGTCCGAACCGGAGCTTCAACCGATGGCCGCTTCCGTTCCCATCAAAACCGAACTCGATACTGTAAACATCTCCACAGCAACGACGCAGTCTCCAAAACTCGTTGTTTTGGCGGACCTTAACGCCAATCCTCTTTATACAGACGCCGCCGTGTCAGCCCCCTCACCTTGTCAGGTTTTTTATATTCTTATGTCTTTATTCAATCGAGTTGTGCTTAATTTTTTTTGGGCTAATTTTTGGCATGTGATAGGATAACAAATGATCAGAATCAGGATCAAAGCAGCAAAGAGGCGGACACGGTGGAAGTTGAAGGTAAAAGGGTGATAATAAATTGGGGAAATGCCGAAAAAGGAATGGTAAGGTATTAGATGCTTCTCTTGATAATATGGATGGTGATCAGCCTGGTCGAGGATTAGGTCCTTCCTCGTCTCGCGAAGAAAAAGTCAGCAGTCTTAAAACTGTTAGTTCCAATCTTTATTTTCTGCTTTGTTTTGTTATATATGCGTAGTCGATTAGTTTGATGTAGCTTAGAGTATGGTTTTAGGGTTTGGTGCATGTAGCTAGGAAGATGCCCAAGAATGCTCACGCGCATTTTATACTCGGTCTTGTGTATCAACGGTTGGGCCAACCTCAGAAGGTAGATTTTGCGAAAGTGTTAGCTTGTTATGTTTAGGTTTGATTTATGTGATGTTAGTCTGATTTGGTTATGGAAATTGTTTTAGGCCGTTTTTGCTTATGAGAAGGCAGAAGAGATATTGCTACGCTGTGAGGCTGAGGTTGCTAGGCCAGAGTTGCTTTAACTAGTTCAAATTCACCACGCTCAGGTTGCTGTACTTATGTGCTGTGAGTGTTGTTCTAGCCAATGCATTTTTCTTGATTGGTGACAACAGAAGTTCAAGCAAGTGCTTGGAGAAGGTGCTTATGGTTCATGTCTACAGTCATTTATTGCTTCTTTGTTGAGGTTGTTCATTGTTTTCCTTGATCTTTTTTTGATGGGAAAATTTTCTTTGCTTCTTGGGAATGAACCATTGGAAATTTCTTTATTTGTTATACTTGCTACAGATGCATGTTTTCTACTGTCAGCATTTTTTTTTCCTGCTCTATCTTTGTGATAAACCTGAAGGTTGTTTCCCCCTTGTGTTCATTCCTTTTCAGGCAGCGAAATTGGAGTCCAATTGTATGTCTAGTCGATATGCTGTGGCAGTCCACCGAATCAAGGATGCAGAAAGGTCTCAAGATCCCAGTGAATGGCTTTCTTGGGCTGGAAATGAAATGGCTTCAATATTGAGAGAAGGGGATTCTGTTCCAGTGGACCTTCCCATTGCATGGGCCCGGACTTGCCATGGTTCACAAGGCTCAACATCAGAGTTCAGCTGCATTTGAAACTGAGCAGAATGAATTGGTGGATGTGGAAGAGCGTGGTCTCCACAGTTTAAAGCAGGTAATTTGGAGGTTGACAGGAATTCTGTTTGCCTCTTTGGAAGTAATTTTGCTTTCTCTTTTAAACGTACTGCTTTCAAATGAGTCTAATGCAAGAACCTCAGCATGCTTTCATGTATAATTTATATTTCTTCTCGTCACTATTCATGTCTTGATTAGGCAATAGCAGAGGACCCTGATGATGGTGTGCAGTGGAACCAGCTTGGACTGCATTTTCTCTGTTCTAGACAATTTGAAACAGCACAAAAGTATCTCAAGGTTGCTATAAGTTGTTCTAAAGAATGTCGCTATGCATGGTCTTACCTTGGTATGTTCTGATTTATGACCTTTCAGGTCTTTACTTTGGCAGTCAAATATTTTTATTTTCCAGGGTTGCCCTTACAGTCTGGTGAATAATCTAGGTATTTTGCCTCACTTATCAGAGGATTCCTCGCAAGCCGAAGGTGTATATAAGAAGGCTTTGGCATTTGCAGGATCTGAACAACCACATGCAATATTTTCCAACCTTGGAAATCTTTATCGGCAGCGAAAACAATATGAACGTGCCAAGGCAATGTTTACCAAGTCTCTGGAAATCCAGCCTGGCTATGCTTCTGCATATAACAATCTTGGTCTCGTATTTGTAGCTGAAGGTCGATGGGAGGAGGCCCAGTTTTGTTTTGACAGAGCTCTTCAGGCAGATCGGTTGCTGGATGCTGCCAAGTCCAATATGCTTAAAGCAGTGGCCATGTCTAGATTATGTGCAGGCTAGTCCACGTGGCTAGGATAACCATTGAGGTAGGTAGCTTTTTTCAACCCTTGAATTAAGGGCCACGAATTTTGTATATAGTTTATTTCTTACTCTTTTTTAAGAGAACTGCTTGCCTCTGTACCACGTTGCTTAATTCTAAAATGGAAGCTGCTTTTCATCAATGGTTAAATCTTCATATGCAACAATTTTGAAGCAGGGTCCCCCACCCTTTTTTCCATCTTTAACCAGTCAGTCCATAAGAAATTTTTCCTCTCCCTGAAATTACCAAGTTGTTTGTCCACCAGATGAAGAAAATACGTGGTGTGATGATTGTCTGAGGTGAATATCGAGTAATGTTTTATATTATTACTTGAAAGAAAGATTGGGGAGTATCTTAGCAATGCGTGTTGATTCGCTAGTGCATGATTGAGTTTCCAGAATTAACGAGAATTAAGTGGGGCAAGATAAAAGATTATCCTCTGGATAAGAGGGGAATCTGTAAGCTAAGCTTCCAGCAACTCCTAATCATATAGATCTTTCTTTTTTTTTCCCCCCCTAATTCAAGATTTCTTTTTGGCCCCTTGCCTTCCCTGTGAAAGCAATAGATTAAAGTTGCGCCAAAGAAACTTATCCATGGCCGTAACCCGAGCAACAATGATCATGCTTAAACCTAAATGCCTGGGCATCAATATCCATTAAAAAAAAAAAAAACCTGCCAAACAATAGCAAAATTCTTTTTATTTCACTGCCTTAATAGGCAAACTACAAGTTCACCATGTCAAGATCATGCATCACCTCCATTTATTTCACAGGAGGGAATGATGATGATCGCCGATGCCATTTTTTCTGCCTTCAACTCCTATGATTCTGCCATGGCTGTACAACATATTAGCAGAAATTGCAGGTGGCGATAACCGTGGTCTGGTACTGCAGTTACCCATTTATTCCAGCCATATTATGGGCACCATACAGCATCCTGGGGCTAGCTATAAACCAAATTAACGGTATGAGAAGTGAGAAAGGGATCATTATAGGACTGGGTCTTCACTAATTGGGCGCTTCAAACACTTTATCAGCACCTAGTGTAAATCGTGGTATGGTATGCCACTTTTTTTTTTTGGTCGGTAGTGGTATGCCATTTTTCTGTGCACTAAGTCTAATTGTTGTATTATGAGTCATCTTTTAAAATAAAAAGATTGATGTATAGAATTAATTAAAATGTGCAAGCGAATGACTTAAAGCATACGTTGTTATATAGAATTAATTAAGTTTAATGCAATCCAGTCCAGTCTTGGGAATAAAATGATAAAACTTCAGTTATTTCATTTCTTGTGTGAGAGAAAAATTAGTAGAAATTAGGACTGTAAATGAAGTCGAACTAAATGAAAGTTAGATTGATTCAAACTTAATTCGTTAAATTAAATTGAGTTTAAACTTTAAATATCATGTATGAAATTTCGAAATGTTTGTGTATATTTGGACGATGATCAATGAGACTCAACACTCGTCATTACCTCGGTATCGCTCCTCATGATGAGTCGTGAGTTGGTTATCATCGCCACCGATTGTAGGGACTTTCCAATAAGTAGCACTCTAGTGGCCCAATCATTAAAGTGTGCCATGTGCGAAGGGTTATGTTCTAACTTAATCAAACGAAATTTTCTTATGCAGGCAACCCATCACAATAATTCACAGCTTCAACCCAAGCCCAAAATCCAAAATCTCTTGAATTAATCAACTATTATACAAACAAAAATATTTTAATCCCAATTTAGTTGCAATCGATTTCAAAAACTTGTTTTTGCCCATTTTACGTAATTTTGAATATCTTTTATAAAATGTAGCAAAATAATAAAATGTTTTCTTATAACTTTGCTCATACTCTATGCCAGTTAGTAGTGGTATAAATTTATCATTTCTAGAATTTTAATTTTTCATAAAAAATAATTATGGACCAACAGGAATGGATATCGTTCACATTCCAAAAAGGGAACTGATCTGCACCAGATTCCTGAATCTTCAGCACGCGTGCGCCAGCCTTTACGAAACTCCCTCAACATACATACATGCATATTCCTCCCTTCGTAGGTGAATAGCACCACCGCATTTACCAACAATCCTCACCATCCTCTCTTATCTTCCCTATAGTATCTGCCACAAATCCAGCCATTGACACCACCGCCACCACTCTATAAGAAGAAACAACATATGCAGAAATGATAACCCCATTACCAAAACTCAATCCAATCCTCAAACCCTTCTTCGTCTCCCTCTTCCTCTCCCTCTTCGCCCTCATTTTCATCGCCTCCATAACTCCCCGCCACCACCGCTACCACCCTACTGCAAAGTCCACAAGCTCCGCTCTCCGCATCCGCCACGGCTACTCCTCCTACGACGCCTATATCCAACACCAACTCAACAAAACCCTCAACCCCAAACTCCGCCACATTTGGAAAACCCGCGACTGGGACCGCAAAGTCCGCGTCTTCTCCCTCTTCTTTCTCTCCCTTAAGCAACGGCACCTCCTCTCCAACTCCTCCAAGGCCCTCTCCATCGGCGCCCGCGTGGGCCAGGAGGTGGAGGCACTCCGCAGCATCGGCGTCGCCGATTCTATAGGGATAGACTTGGTGCCGTGCCCGCCGCTGGTGGTGAAAGGAGATTTCCATGCACAGCCATTTGAGAACGAAACTTTTGATTTTGAGTTTTCGAACGTGTTCGACCACGCGCTGTATCCGGGGAAGTTTGTAGGGGAAATCGAAAGGACGTTGAAGCCCGGAGGAATTTGCGTTGTCCACGTGGCATTGTCTCGACGATCAGATAAGTATTCGGCGAATGATTTGTTTAGTGTGGATCCGTTGGTTGAGCTGTTTAAGGAGTCGGAGTTAGTTGAGGTCAGCAAAGTCGATGGGTTTGGTCTTGACACTGAGGTTGTCCTTAGGAAAAAAAAGAGTTAGCGCGATTCATGGCTTTTGTTTTCATTGACTTCTTTCTTTTTCTTTTTTTAAAAAATTAATATATAATATTTTTTTGTTAATTTATTACTTAATGAAAACGACAGATTATAGTAGAGTGAACGCGCTGCGTACAAATAATTTTTTTTTCTCATAATAACGTGAAATTCAATTTTTATATTTTTAAATAATATTTGTTTATAATTATTTCTTTATGCGCCGAACGTACCTAATAATTTTTCATTAAAAAACTCCTTGATATTGTCCAACTGTTGGATTATTCATTAGCCTTGTTTGTTGAGAAAGATGATGGACATAAAAGCAAGCTGCTGGCTGATGATTGAAACAGCTAAGATGGGATATGTATCTAATAACTAATCATGTGCTTGCATGCATGCATTGCTTTTTGATGATTTGTTGGCATGACCTGCGTTACTGATATGCCACTTGTTTATGTTCTAGCAAGAATTCTAAGGTTCTCATAATAATAAATACAATTATTATCTTGGGTTAAAAAATGAAAATATTTTCCCAAGAATCATTGGTTTAACCCCTCGAGATGTAATCGAGTTGAGCTGAACCTTGTCAGGTTCAAATTTAAACTCGATCGAACTTCAATTTTTAAGCTCAAGTTCGATTAAATATTCAAATACTCAAACTCGACTCGATTAGATTTGTTTATTTACATAATTTTTTTATGAATTTTATAAATAGAAATTTAGGCTTAAATAAGCTCAATTAGGCATGAATTGATTAAACTCGATTGATAATATTATAAATATATCTAAATTCAATTAAACTCGCAAGTTTATCGAATTGAGTATTTTAAAATTTGAATTGGACTTGCTCGATTACTCGAGTAGTTCTAGCTCGAACTCGAGCTCAATTCAATTAATTTTGAATCAATTTTAAGTATTTCTTGAGTCGATCTCAAGTAATTTACGAGCTATCTCAATTCATTTACAATTTTGATAGATTACCAGTAGCAAACTCAACAACTTTACGGCAAAAGTAGTGTAACTAAAGTGGTCAACAATGAGATGCGTATGATTTCTCCAATTTAATGCAAAAGTGTTGATTATTAGAAGTTATATTGCTACTTATGTGAAATTACTATAGCTAAAATTCATCAAAATATCATTTTGGCAAAGAGAAGGATATATACCAACCCTAACAGAATTCAAGCAGGGTAGTTCTTATTCACTTGGATTTAATTCTCTAAACATATCAAACTAATTTCTTTTCAAAATTAATCCTACAAAAATTTGATCATATAATATTCTAGTTCCTTTTGGGAAAGAGACTTTGAAAGAAAAAGAATAGTGTGTTCAAGTAAGTGTCAATCTGATCATGTGACCCTTGAGACGGTTTTAAAGGGAGCAACGAATAAGAGACGAGAAGCATTCGAAAGAAATGAGACAATTACAAGTAATGAAGACAAATATGGGGGTAATGATTGACCTTTGAGGAATGAAGGACAGTCTCAGTAGGGGACCGTTGATTCACGCTAGTATTAGGTGTGATTGAGCAGCTGGCTAGCCGTTGGACGGCATAAGTTAATTTGTAGCTTAGCCATCCTTTTGTTGGCCTGCAGAGCTAGCCCAAAGGAATATGAGGATCCTTACAACTTGAAGAAATATGCACTAATTTGTCCTTATGCTAATAGCTGTAACTGTCATTTTGGCTAGCTTTAACTTCACTGTTGAAGATTGGTTGATACTCTCAACTGTTTTTAATTTAAAAAAAAAAGCCGTAAATAAGTATTTTTAGTGGTTCCACACAAAGGGATAGGGATTAATTTGTATAGAAACTTAGCGCTACTGTGTATAGAAGTATATCATACTCGTACATGAGAATGTGGAGTAGGGCCATAATTATTTGGTGTAATGAAGTATTAAGTGGTTCTACTCTACCAGACATTGCACGTATGTTGTGGATAAGAACCATACGTATATGGCCACAAAAAGGATAAGCATACATGACTACATCGATGTAAACGATAACAACTTGTGGGAATGGGACCTTGAAAAATTTAGCATTTTCTTTTTTATGGGTATTGCAAGAAAAATGAAGTAAACCATATCCAACATCTTATTACGTCAACAAATTAAAGTGATGCTCAGGAATTCAATTTCAAACAATATAATAATCATAAGGTTGATATTATTGAATTATTGCCAAATAACTGTAGAATTATGAGTATATAAACTAATTATTACTCTTTTTTTTTAAGAAAAAAAACCAATTTAATGTGTAAATGGTAGTTTCTCATTTAGACTATAATAAAGGGACATGGACAGGGAGTAAGACAAGGACATTCATATGCTGTAGTAGTCCTCTTCTTGGGCAAAGGAAATTTCCTTCAAACGCTGCCAAAATGTTATTTATGTGTAATTGTTGTTAGGTAGTTAGTTTAGATTATTCCAAGGAGTTTGGTCTGATGCCCTGATATATTTTCTAGAGCTTAAAAACCATTCTTATCCACACCCATACTTCAGCTTTAAATGCCAAAGTTTAAGCCTTCAACTACATTTCCTCTTAAATTATACCATCACCACCACCCACATATCACATTCACATATATAGCAATTCCCCTATTACTAGTATCACCATTAATTATCGGCGGCGCACATCAACTTCATGCGGTTGTTCTGTTAATTTACTCCAAGTTGGTTACTACCGTCTACCAAATAAAAGCCCTAGCTACATTTTTTTTTTCGAGAAGGAATATGTAATGCAACGACTTGCATGGATAGATCCAACATAAAATGGATAACACAAAATTTTGAGGGTTGTAAGAGCTAAATAAATTTAGATGCAGAAATGGCACATTTTTTAGTTTTGATCTATCATCAATATAAGTTCTCAACTCGTATTTCCATTAAGAAGCAACTTCATTTAAGAACAATGACATTTTTTTTTTTTTTTGGAGTTTGGACTGAGGCCACAGCACAAGATCTCAAGAAAACTATGGTGCTAGCTAATGAAATAAATATTGTGATAGCGTCGCAGCTCCTTTTCTATTTCAAGGTTCAAAATATAAACAAAGGTGGACTTGGCCACAAACAAAGGTGATGAATGACCCAATGACATACAAAAATAAGCCTGAGTAATGGCGATCATTAGGAGAAAATGATCTAGCCGACATATTGCTTTTCCAGAAGACTTCCACAAAATGCCAAGTCAAAGCGCTCTTCTGGAGGATCTCCAATGCAATCAAACACCGCATCTGCATTTAAGAAGTCCTCATCGGCTGTGTAACTGTTGACCAAGATTAAGATGTTAATATTCAAGCAATATTTACAATAATATTATTCTGAGTCAACATTTACTTATTCTGAGTTAACATTTACTGGTTGAACATACGTGATGAGGGGATGGAGCTTGAGGAGCCATTTCATTCACAGGGATATGACTTACGAACACTGCTAATAGCTATAGTGTCAAGAAAATCATGCTTCAGGTATTTCTGTGTATAAATTTAAATGGGAGGGATTTTTCATGCCTACTGTCCTACTCCTATCTTGTTCCTCCTCTCAACTGCTTCTCATTTCATGTTAAGCCAGGTTGGCCACTAGGCTTGCACAATCCATTTTAGCTAGTCATTTAGGTGATCTAAGGGACAGGTCAAGGATACTGGGATGATTCCAGAACAAGCAACCAGTGAGAATCTTTGGTTGCTCTTACATTTTAAAATCTTCAGAATACTTCAGTTCCAAAATCAGATCATATATTTCTATATTAGCCAGTCATTCAAGAATACACTGTTAATCCATACATCATATAGAAAGAGTGCTTCCCCAGTCCAATATAGAAATGTTTCCTCCAGTAATTCCCATGAAAAAGTAAGGGCCTTAAGCAGTCAGTTTGTGCAGTGGAAGAATTACTTACCCACTCTTTGTTACTATACACTTCATTCCAGCAGCTTTGGCAGCTGCAAGACCTATGGCGCTGTCCTCTACCACTACACAACTGCAGAAATGAAAGACGTGCATTTTCTCTTATTAAAACCAGAGTTTCAAATTTCTCAATGAATGCCAACTGTAGAATACAAAATTACAGCACAGAACATGCATAAAGTACATCAAACAGCAGGACAATGCAAGAACAAATTACTACCTGTAGGCTTGAACTAGGCATTGGTTAGTTTTCTAAAAATTCATGAAGTGGACACAAAATAACCTCTCCTAACTTCATTTGATGCTTAATGAAAATGAATTAATTGCCAATGAATACATAAAATACATTATTTCATACCTTAAAGGATCAACACCCAAAGTGGCGGCTGCTAATGTGTAAATGGCCTGTTAGGAAGAAATTAAACATTTTGGTGAGCAGAAGCACATGAACTCATTGTTTCTTAACAACAAAAAATGTTACTCATGAAACCTACTGAATTATGGAAAGAAGTATGTTTCAAAAGCTGCAACTTGAAAACTGAAAAGTTCATTCAGTTTCAATACTGACTAAAATGAGCAGGACTCAACAGATTTTAATGAGGATAAGATGTCAGATCATATCAAAACTCACTTGGACAAGACCATATAATGTATACGATTAATTAGTAAGTTCAAGCACATCAAACCAAAGTCATAAGCTATTTACTTCCACAGAGCATTTGGAGAACTGTTGGATTCAGGACCAAGGTGGATTTAAAACATACCGGATCAGGCTTTTTGCAGGGAACAACATCTCCTGCAAATACCTTGATCTTCTCTGCTCGTTCCGGTCCCAACAAACATGAAACTACAGCAGAGACCTGAAAGGAAAACATATAGTTTGGTCACCAAAATGAGAAGCTGTAAGACCCAAATTTGATTTTGTTGTGCTTTGAGTGTTTTCATATTCCTGTGTATTAAGTGATGCCCATAAGGTGTTAGAGGTCTTCTCGAAACAAGTTAAAATCTGAAAAATGGAGCTTTTCATTGTTGTATTTTTTGACAGCCTTTTTTATTCTAATTGATCATTTCCTTTTTTGACTCGACCATTTCACAGTTTTAAACAAAATGACACTTTTTATCCTGCAAGAAATGGCATGGTCCTAGGCGGTTTCACCAGGCCTGCACGGCTAATTGAGAATTTTGTGTGGCCGTTCATTTGGATAAAAAAAGACCCCTTAGCCTGATTTTCAACTCATCTCTTCATTTTCTCCCTCTTTTTTCAACTTTCTCACTCTAAAAATGCTTTCGACTTTTGAGACTTAACACCAAGTATTTTTATGGTCAAGAATGATTCCTGGCTACTTCACGATAACTTGCAACCCGCTTGAGCTAAAGATCAAAACTTGGAATTCTCCACATGGTTCTTCTTAAGCCAAGATTGTTGATTCTTCCTATAGGGCTTCCATCAAATAAATTTGATGTCCCTTGCATATTTTCCTCTTATTAGACATTAGTTTATAGATTGATAACCTCACATGCAACAAGGTTTAAGAGTAGTTCAGCCTCGAAGCTAAAATGGTACATAATTGGAATCAAGTAACTAATTCTTGCTTTAATTATATTTTCATTTGTTTCCCTGATGCTGTTTGAATCTCTAGTTGATCCTAGAATGGAATTATGGTGATAAGTCTTTCATGAAAGCTCAAGGGTCATAAGAATGTAAGAGAAACAAGACATGAAATTTTAGTTAATATCTCCTCATTCTATGTTAATATATGAATTATGAATTATGATGCTTGTTATTGGACTTTCCTCAAGGACAAGGAAGAGCACAACTATCTTGAAGGTTAAACAAGTTATGAGTAGATAGCTCTGATCATTACTCTTAAAACTCTTTCACCAAAATCCTGCACTTTCATGCACAATGGGAATGTATACTACTAGTATTACATACTAAATGATATATTGCCGTTCACATGTGATTTGCCATTAGAATAAAGAACTTGCATTAAATTACCTTGTAATTTGATGGTAGTCTAAAAGTGAGCCTTTGAGCTTCATGAGTAGTCATTAAAAGGAAGTCATGGTTGATTTAAATGAAATGTTAACACATGTAATGAAAAGCATGAGAAAATTCCGCTTCCAAATGAAAGAAAGCTAGGTGAGAAATGTGAGAGAAATCTCTTTCATGTTTGATCCAAGGCATAAAGAGAAGATGAAGTCCTTCATTGACTTAGTGGGCTTTCCAATGACTTAGACAACTATGTTTGTAATGAAATGTGTTGTCATGCCTTGGAAAATGCTTTTGCTATGAATATTGCAAGGATCATTGATTTTGCTTATATATTTTTTTATGTTATAATAACTGTTATCTGTTCATTAATGATGTGAGAAAATTTTCCTTGCAAACGAAAGAAAGCTAAGTGAGGAATGTGAGAGAAATCTCTTCCATGTCTGGTTCAAGTTATGATGAGAAGATGAAGTCCTTCACTGACTAAGCGGGATTCCAATGACTTAGACTACTGTGTTTCTAATGAATTGATGATGTATTGTCAAGGCTTAAAAATGCTTTTTTGCCATGAATATTGCAAGAATCATTGTTTTTGCTTGTATGGTTTTTTATGTTATAATAACTGTTATCTATTCATTGAGAATGAAAAACTAACCTCAAGAATTATATCCACAGGTTTCCAATGAAGACAAGACTTGAAGGTTATGGTATGTCCTTTATCTATTGCTTGATGGAGTCCATTTTATGGTGTTGTCTCTGTGGGATCTTGAACTTGCTTTGGAATCCATTAAGTTTGAGTTACCTTCATTGTATTTGAACGCCTACTTATGGTTATGCAATTTAATCCTTTAGTTTCACACTTTGACTAGTAAGATATGTAATTAAAGCTTGTATGTATCTTGGTATCATGAAGAAAGGCCAACTTTCATAATGATGTAATTGATATCTGACATGTCTAGGTTGTGATTAGAAACGTTGAGTTGCGATGTTGTAAAGGATTTGGGTTTGGATTCTTTAAGTTACCCCTTAAGATAAGATATGGTTTGAGATTTCTCCCCAAGTCTCCTAGAAACTTTGGATTAACTTATGGAGTTTTGCATGATGGATATGGATGTATGCAATGTGAAGCTCAAACCCCCAATCCTTTATAATTTCTTTGAAATAAGTTTATGGGATTATGATGATTATAATAAGAAATGTTGGGGTAAAGTTTAACTTCTCTTTTTTCCCATTTACTAATTTCTTATAATCATATTGTGGTGTTTTTCCTTAGTAAACAATTATAAAATATGAGTAGGTTTACTGTTATGTTTTGGGCCTATGCTTATGATGAGATGTGATAGTTTTAAACTTGCTACGAGTTCCGATGGCATTAAGCTTCCTTGAACCTGGTTCAGCTCTAATTTTAGGTCATGAAAGAAGTAGCAGCAGCACCCATTTGACTAAAATATCATACCGACAAGATTTTTTAAGTATGGATTAAATAAATTTGAGCAATATAAAAGCTAATAAAGACTATATGCTGGGATCAAATTGATGCCCCTGAGTTGATTTTTCATTCTTAAGAATGTTAACCCTACAATACAACAGGGATGTAATTACAGTAATGCTTGCAGTGTGCAATTTTAGGGTGTTGTGCCCAACGTGTAATAAATGTGGCTTGCAAGACAAGGGGGAGAACATATAGTGTAGTGGTTGTGAGGACCATTTCACCTGTAATTCTCAAATACATTTTGCATAGAGGTAGGCTGTACAAAACAAACATCACATTAAATGACTCATGTGATCTATAACCTGCTACGCATTAAGCTAGAGTTATTTTCTTAAGAAAATGAATCTGAGGCCTACAATATTTAACCTTCTTCCAGTACTTTTAACATTTTTTAGATTATTATGCACTACATTCATTCTCAATCATGTTTAAAAAATTATATTAGCATATTGTAGAACCTGATTGTACATACCGCCTTCTCATTGGAAGTGCTGCAGACAGCAACTTTGACTCCTTTTCCCAAAGCCTGATCTACCAGCCTACAAATACAATAAAAGAGCCATCTTATTTTGATCAAGACCGTTTTTGTACTGATAGAACAGAAAATGAATACATAGGAAGCACAATAGTTATTGCACTATTATAATTACTCATTCACAAATGCAACAAACCATGGCCCAACAGCTTCAAAGGAATTCAAATTGAAAATGTTAACCATTTATGCCTGTAACTATTATTACATTCCACTACAACTCAGTGAGTGAGAGATGCTACTCCCTTCATCAACTCAAGAACCATGTAGAACACAACCTTTTGAAGTATGGATCACCGACTACAACAATGCTAACAAAATAAAAGACATATCTAAATTGACAAGATAAATTCTTTCATAATGACATGAAGGGAAATTTTTTAGATCTTAATTTCCATTCACAAGGATGAACATATTTTGCTCCAAATCCTCTATGGGATTTTAATAATAAATTTATCTTAACAATAATTATCTCCTAAGATATATATTTTACATGCCAAGCTTTTAGCTCATGGTAGATTTTTCTTAACCTGACTTCTTCTTTCAATCTTAATTACTGCCAGAAGATATGTTCATATGTATACATGATTAATTAAACAAAAACATCGAAGATTAATTGGTAATATAGAGGAGCCAAGATTCAGTAGCGACCAACTTTGCAACACCTGGCCGAAGAGGTAGCAATTTCTTCTCAATAAGAGCCATGAACAACTCAGTCTTTTGCTTATGAAGTGAAGCTATGAATTCTTTTCGTTCTTCTTCACTCTTCGGAGCCTTGTCTGGCCAACCGGTCTTGTTGAAGTAGGCTGTCATCCTAAGAAGACACAATCAACTGAAAACTAATTGGATCATGTTTACTCCAAATTCAAAGAACCTATTTTAGACTTAAAATCATATAGGAGGGAAATAAAAATGGATACTGCAAAGTATGCCTCGAGTTCATAAAGGAAAGCAATAAGATTTCACAAGGCATGTGTATAATTGAAAATGCAACCGAACAATTGGAAAACGTTACCTTTCTTTTCCTCCTCCAATTTTGAGCAACTCGCCATATAAGTCTACATCCCATATAACCCCCAATTCTTTCTGAGAAATCAATTAAAATTGAGATCAATGAAGCCATGCAATCCAATAAAAATAAAGCTAATTTCTCACCCTCACTGCCTACACTATACATACAAATCAAACCAAGAAATCTATTTGGGGATCACACTATGCATTCATTTGCTTACAAACATTATAGTGGTAGTCAGCTAACACATCTAAATTTGAAATGAAACTCTCCAATATAATACCACATTCACCACATCCCTATCAAAAGCAAAACGCATTTGCCAAATCAGACAAATATGTCAAAATTCCAGCTTAATCAATAAATGGACAGACCAACTTGATAATAAAAGCAAGAAAATAAATATATATATAATTACTTCTTTGAAAGTATCATTGAAGGAAACCCTGTGCCCATCTTTCTCAGTATCAACAAGGACACCATCGCAATCGAACAGAAGAGCTGATGGAAGAACAGACGAGGAAGCTAAACAAGTAACGACTGCTCCACTAGAACAAGCCCTTCTCTTGCACATTGGTTTAGTTCGTGGTGTCCTGTCCACACATACTTTGGTACCCAGCAGCGTAGATGATAATGAGTTGGTTTGATGGCGTTTGAAAATTGAAGTCTTGGGTTGAGATGAGAAACATGTTGAAGGAGAAACTGTAGACAAGGAAAGAGAGATTGTAGTTGACGATGCCATTGTTGTCGCTCTTCCCCCCCTTTTTTTAGTTTCTTTTTTAAACGGTTTTGAGCAACCAACTTATCCTCTACCATAGCGCGCCACAAATGCGTTATCGATGTGCCCTAAATAATTTTGAGTAAAACTTTGGCTATTACTACTGCACTTATATCTTTTGGTGTACATTTGCGTTATTTTATTTGTTATTTAAAAAAATCATAATAAATGAAATTTTTATTTTTTATTCAAATACAAAATTTGTTATGAATTTATAGTTTATTAGGTTGTTCTTTAATTTTATAGCTTTAGTAGCTTATATAAATAATTAGTTTGAAGTTTCTTTGCAAATTTTAGCATTTTTGACAAATTTTAATTTAAGATTTTACTGATTTTATCGAACTAAAGATTTAAAATTCTAAATAAAATTTTAACATATCAAATATGATAAATTAATAAAAATTTAAGAATGGTTTTATATAAAAATTATATGAAATTTATTTATGTCGAACATTCTCTTATATTTTTTAAATGTGAATATATTCATTTTTCTTTATTGATTTACTTATAATTAATTTATAAGCTCGGTGTATATAACTAATATATTCAAACTTATTTTTAAATTGAATTGAATTAATATAAATTTTCAGAAAATTGTCATTGTTAATTCAAATGTGTAATAGATGACCATTTATAAGTGCATAATTCAATTCAAGTTGGTATTGATTAACAATTTACGTTTGTATAGTTGTATTAAGTATTTTATATATTAATAAAATTAAATATTGATTACAAAAAATATGATTAGGTAAATAATATTTATTTTTAGAATAATAAAATATGTTTTTCATTTATAAATAGTTATACAATATCTATAAAAAAAATCTCATGATTTATAGTATTAATATGAAATTAATCTCAATATTATTAATAACTACGCATTAGTTTAGCTTTAGAATCATAATTATATTTTCATGATTAATCTTCATTGATAACTCTATAGTTTTATCAATTATGAAGATTTTCGCCGGATATAATTTTATAGCAGAAATATTGAAATTCATATAACATATTAAAATGTATTTGAGAGATGACATCTAATAATAAATTATCATATATTACTAATAGTCAATTTCAAATCACTTAAACTTATAAAAAAAAGAAATAAAAACTCTTATCAAGAGAAACAAAAATACCAAATTTAAAATACAAACTCTTAAAAATAGGTAAAATAAAATAAAAATTAATAAATTAGAATAAAAAACAACTCATTCTATTAAAAGAAAATAAATAGAAAATAGCTTGCTACTGGTAGAATCTATCGGTGATCGCCTAAAATATATATATATATATATATATATATAGAGAGAGAGAGAGAGAGAGAGAGAGAGAGAGAGAGAGAGAGAGAGAGAGAGAGAGATGGTTAGAATTTTGTCTGGATATTTCTCATTCAATATTTATGGTAATAATATTGCTAATATAATAAATAATATTTATTTTTAAAATAAAATAATATATATAAAAACTATCTCTAGCCTTATTTTTTAATTACATATTTTGTAGTATTTGTAATAATTCTTTATTTTTCATTTATAATCATTTTCAATGAGGTAGTTTTACAAGACAAAATTAATAGAAATTATATTTTCTAATGTGACAAATAATTAATTTGATAATTGATAAATTTTTATCTTAAATAATTTCTTAACTTTCTAATTAATAAATGTTTCTCTTAAATAAATTCTCAACTTGATAACTGGTAAATTTTATCTCAAACAAATTATAAGACTAGAATTTTATATATACACACACACATATGGATTGAGATATGTATATATTTTTTTAACCTAAAAACATATGGATTATTCTAAAACAGATGAATTGGGAAGAAACTTATGTTGATTTTTGACAGATCGAGTGTGCAGGTTCAGAGCCTGAATGGGTTGGATTGGTCCAATATAAAGCCCATTCACAACAGACAATCAAAGTTTAGCCGAAGCATCTTCGACGTCGTTTAACTTCCACATCTATTAATGAAAATCCTTTGCGAACGTGGCATCCAATGATTGGTTAAAATAACCTCATAGCGTGCGGTGATTGGTTGGTTTCAAGAAGAACACGTTGCAAAACGTAGTCGCTGGTCAAGTCCCCGGCATTGCCTTCCGTTTTGGTGCTTAACTCCTTTCCTTCTTTCCATGGTCTTGGGTCAGCCATTCCATTTCCAAGGTCTTTACTCTGTCTGTACCCCGAGCGAAACCAACCAGAAGAAGAAGAAATTATAGAAGAATAAAATCATTGTTCGCTTCTAAGATTTGGAGAGATCCAACTCTTTTGATTTTAAATCACCAATGGCGCTTCGACGCGCAAAGCTTCTGTTTCTCTTATACGCTCTGTCTTTCGCCCTCACCGCCATTGCAGGGTACGCTACATCGAGTATTTATTTGTTTTCTATTACTTTTACGTTCTATTTTGTTAAATTCGGATACGTATATTTGGTGTAGGAAGAGCTACTACGATATACTGCAAATTCCGAGGGGCGCATCGGATGATCAGATCAAGAGAGCGTATAGGAAGTTAGCATTGAAGTACCATCCCGATAAGAATCCGGGAAATGAAGAGGCTAATAAGCGATTTGCCGACATTAATAATGGTAATTTAATGATCTTTAATTTTATTGTTTTGGTTAATAATGATGATTTGAGTCTTGATTATTGTTGTCGTTGTTGGTAGCGTATGAGGTGTTGTCGGATAGTGAGAAGAGGAATATATACGACAAGTATGGAGAGGAAGGGCTTAAGCAGCATATGGCTAGTGGAGGAGGGAGAGGTGGGGGCATGGGTATGAATATTAATGACATTTTTAGAGAGTAAGAAGTTCTTCTTCTTCTTTTTTAGTGCTATAATATTATTATTATTTCAATTTTTTTAGTCATATTGCTGAATTTCCAAGCTGCTTTGATATTTGAGGACAAAGTAATTCTAATTGAATGGAATTAGAGGACAATGACTGTTATATATTTAGAGTTAAAGGATTCATTCCTGTAGAGTTATACTTTGCTATAATCCTCAAAGAGGCGGGAAAAAATTTATAGCATTACTATATTTAGAATTTGTGTTCTCTCTTTCTCCCATTTTCAGAAGATAATATTGTTCTCTTTCGCTATTACTTTTATTTGTTGTTTTCTTTGATGTATAGATTCTTCATCTATATATATTTGTCTTATAAAGAATCCCACCAATTTCAGCTTCGGGTTTCAACAATATGATTTATTCATTTACTTGCAAAACATTACAGATGCTTCTTTTTAGGTAGGGTGCTTTTCTTTCTTTGGAGATAGATTCTGAGTCAAGAATTTTGTTGCCAAACCTTTCAGATTTTACTGTGCTAAATATGACAATTGGATTCGCTATATGTATGCATGCTCTCTTATGCTTACATAGACCTGTAGTTACCAACGTTAGCAACCTATTTGTGATCCTCAATTTAGGGACTATCTTCATAGACGCAAAAAAAGTACATAGCATTTGGATTTTTATTTATTTATTTATTTTTTTTGGGGAATCTGCTGCTCTTGTCTTGGTTACATGAGCCTATATTCCATGTGGCATTCAATTAATTTTCTCTCAGTTTTGGAATGAGTTACGGAAAATTAATCCAACAAAATGATCTTTCTAGAATGTTTGGTGGAGGAGCTCAAATGGAAGAGGAAGAGAGAATAATAAAGGGTGATGATGTGATTGTCGAATTGGATGCAACACTGGAAGACTTGTACATGGGTGGTTCATTGAAGGTGAGGATCATTATTTATTCCCAATCCTTGTTATAGAAACTGAATTCAGTTGCTGGAGTGAGTTGGGACACATTAATGGTTTAATTTTAATATAGTTGAGAACAATTGTTCTAGCCTTTCTTATGGGAAATTATGTCGGTATCATCACCACAAAGCCAAATCAAAAATTGAAAAAATAAATAGGCTAACTAATTAAAAGGAGAAGTCAATCGTTGCATGTGCTGTGAACAGAATCAACATATTATCAATTTGGACGGTTTAGATCTTTGTTGAGTTCAGCATCATGCTAAGGGAGAAAAAAAGGACATCCCCAATGCATGACACTTTGTAAAGGGCAGTGGGATGGTCATCTATTTCATGCTGCCTTCACCCTACTTTTCTGTAATGAGAATGTTCACCCAACTTCTCCCATTATTTTCTGGTTACAGAGAATTAAAACCCACAAGGCTAACCCTCAATGGAGCAGCTGCCCATCAGTTAAAATTGAAGTACTTATTTTGAAGGGTGTCAGAAAAAGGTTATTCTAGTATGAAGATACCATCAAACATGGCTAGGAGGAGCCAAATCTTAAGTTAAAACAATCAGAATTGTGTAGTTCTTTTATTGATTCATATTTCTTTTGCGTTATGGGGTGACATAATGCTCTTTAGTAAAAAAAAAAAAAAAAAAATTCTACACTTCACATGAGGAAAATATGAAAATGATTTTCTATGAATATTTTGGTTTGGTGCGATGATAGTTGTTCTCTTGTGGATTCATCAGGTTTGGAGGGAGAAAAATGTTATAAAGCCAGCCCCTGGTAAAAGGCGCTGTAACTGCAGAAACGAAGTCTATCATAAGCAAATTGGTCCAGGGATGTTTCAGCAGATGACGGAGCAGGTATCCCATGGCCTGAACAAACTGTAGTTTGAAAATCTGTTGAATCTTCCTTTTGATACATTTTGTAATATAAGAAAAAAAATTATGGCAATACTTTGCCTCTGTGATAGTCTTAATTTGTTTCCATTTGCTGCAACAATAGGATTATTGTTGACCTTTTTACTTGGCCTTTTTTTTGTTATTGCTACCATTGTGCTAACTTTACTTTTCAGGCTCCTTTTTAGATTTACAGCACTCCGTTATTTTCTTTCAGGTGTGTGAGCAATGCCAAAATGTCAAATATGAACGGGAGGGATATTTTATTACAGTTGATATTGAGAAAGGCATGCAAGATGGACAAGTAAGCTTGGAGTCATCTCTGATTCTTAACATGATTACAAATATACTGTGATTTAAATGTTGGCATTCCTTGCGGCATGCATGTGAAAATTGCTCTCCCTTTTTTGTTTTTGCCTTTTTAATTACCTGTGCAATGCAATACCTGAATTGCTGCCAATCTTTCTTTAAACCTCATTTTTTGCATTTTGCCAAAGGTTTTCTTAACTTAGAATTTTCTGATGTGACTGTAAACTAATTTCTGTGCCATAGCCCTCTTGGGTTGATGTGAATGGTTTGGTATTGATCCTCTGTTTTGAGTTTCACTTTAGGAGACTTCTGGCTTTTGTGTGTTTGCCTTTTTGGAGCACATATTTGTCACTTGTTTCTCTGAGTGATGCTGATAAGCGATCATACGTGTATTTTTGTTTGAACATTGTCTTATCATGTGCGGTGATATTATGTATTCTTGTTTCCCATTTATCAAAGAATTTATTTCAATGATGAACATACTGTAGATTTTGCTACCTTTCTCCCTTAAGTGAATTTCACATTCATGGATACTTAATACAGTTCCAAAGTTTATTTGAAATTCATCTAACAATTTTGGTGGCAGTTCACAGCCTTAGTTGTCAGATCTTGGATGATGCACACTGTATTGCCACTCTTTTTTATTTTAATTATTCTTTTGTGTCAAATTTGGGAATTTGAACCTAAAGGAGATCGTTAGATATTCTGTACCCTGATGTTTTTGCAGCAAAAAATTTGTAGAAGAGAGATTATTAGGTTAAAGTTGTGTTGTTGTCCAAGCATCATTACTTCTATTACTATTGCAAATTCTTAAAATAATGTTTCTATCCCTGTTGCAGGAGGTGGTTTTCTATGAAGATGGTGAGCCAAAAATAGATGGCGAACCTGGAGATTTGAAAGTGAGTCTTTGACCACCACTTTTTATGTTGCTTTTTGCTGTGCTAACATCATGAATAATCATCATAATTTTGGCAGTTTCGCATTCGTACGGCACCCCACGATCACTTCAGAAGGGAAGGCAATGACTTGCACACAACTGTGACCATAACACTGGTAAATTTCATGCACGTGGCACATCTCTTTGTGCTCCCCCCCCTTTTTTGCCTCCTTTGTATTTTTTTTTTTTTTTGTGCGAGGTGTTAATCTGTGATTCTTATGTAGAGTAAAATTGCTTGAAACCTTTATTCTTTTTTCTTGTCAGGTTCAAGCGCTTGTTGGTTTTGAAAAGACCATTGAACACCTTGATGAACGTCTAGTGGACATTGGCACAAAGGTAAGCGTTGAACATTTTCTGTAATATTTTCTTTGACTGGATGGTTTATTGAACCAATTCTGTATGAAACCAACTGCGTATGCTATGTTCAGGGAATCACCAAGCCTAAGGATGTTAGGAAGTTCAAAGGGGAAGGAATGCCATTGCATTTTAGCACAAAGAAAGGTGATCTTTACGTGACATTTGAGGTTCTCTTCCCCTCCTCACTAACGCAGGACCAGAAGACAAAGATCAAAGAAATTCTGGGTTAGGATGTAGAATTAAATTCTTTTCTTGGGTTCTAAAATGTTCCCATTGTAACATGAGCTAATATCGACATCCAGGAAAACGTTTGAGGCTTTTGGTTTTTTTTTTTTTTTTTAATCCTCCCTTGTCAAGTAGCATCATACGAATTAGTGGAAACACTTTTTGCCCGGTTCAGATCTCCTGTTTTCTTAGGGAATTATTAACTATTAGTGTAATAGAAACTGAAATTATCAATGAATTGGCCCATCTTTATCTGTGTATGCATTATTGTTTAAAAAAATTTGCAGGCTTATTCTTAAAAATCATATGCTCGGAGTTATATTCTTCCTGTTAGATTCCTTCGTTCTACACTTTGCCTAGTTGTTCATGTTTAATTTTTTTTTTTCCTTGGTCAATATTCAGGTTTAACTTAAACTTAGAAAATTGAAACTCAATTATTATATCTGAATTTACCAAGAAATAAGGAGGCCCAAAAAGCTTTTTCCCCTTCAATTTGATTATAAAATACAAACATCAAAAGCTTTATTTTTCTCCTACGATGCTTATAAGTTATTTCTTTTTACTAATTTTTAAATCATCAAGCAATGAGTCAACACAATATATATGCAGAAGCACTTTTTGGCAATTAGTGGTTCTTATGATATGTAACTGTATTAGTTTGTTTTTGTTATTTTATTCCTTTTTTTTTTTTTTGAGATAAGATTTTTATCCTTTTATAGTAGTTGAAGAACAAAAAAAGAAAAATTGATGAACAAAATTTAATTAAAATTAATTTCTGAATTCAACTCGGTGAATAATTACCATTGTTCAAGATTTACATAATTTGAAATAA
>CATIWR010303563.1:0-74818 GCA_949677035.1 Omphalea diandra | reverse complement strand
TTATCTTGCCAAAAGGGGAGAGATAGAAAGAATCTAAGTCTAAGGGAGAGAAAATAACTTGCAAATTATAGCATAAGCTGAGGGGGAGCATCATACTATAATACATAGTATTTTTAGAATTTTTACTTTGAATGATTGAATATCATACTTACGAATTACACGTTAAGTATTCATTGAATCATATTACACTTCAACTTCACATTTCTGCATTATTTTCCCTTAGGATCAATCTAAGTTGTCAAAATCAAAAAAGGAGAGATTGTTGGACTAAGATGGTTAATCCTAAGTCTTGGACCTCTTCTGATCTTGACAAAGGAGATTGATCAATCCTAATATTTCAATTAGGATTTAAGTTAGTTTTTCAAGTGGAAGTTAGATAGAGTTCATAATCTTCAAGAAGACAAAGTTCATCCAAATTCGCGGTTAGTGTCACGTCTCATTCGTGAACGCGAATTTCATGGTGACTGAAAAGGAAAACAAGTCCACAACCACAACATATCAAGTGTCCTAGATATCCATTGAAGAAGAAAATTTGTGAGGGCGACATTTTAGGTAATGATCGAGAATCAAGAAGATGAAGATTATCTTTTAAACAAAAGGATTTAGTTCTGGATCATGCCCTGTACAAAGAATAATCACGACCGTGATTTTATGCGTAGTTAGAAAGCAATGACAATATTTTCTCGATGGGCCAATGAGGAAATGACATATGGACTAGCCGTTAGACACAAACGATGTTTTTTGCCTCAATTTTTGGCTCCTGTATGGAAATTGAAATGTTGTGAATGTGAACCCTTAGTAACAACTGTGAATCTCACCTATCATGCAATTAATACAGAATCTGCCTAGCATGATTTGGAGATTTAATAAGCTTCATAGTGTAACGTCTCTTTGGTGGGTTTGAGCTATAAATACTCCACCAAACATATATAAATGCAAAAGAATTCATTAACTTGTAACAAAACTCTTGCAAATTTGCTATTCATTCTTTCTATTCTTTAAGTGATTATTTGGTGTGAGTATAAACACCATTTGTAATAGGTTTCAGTGTGAGCCTGTAAAAACACTAGAGAAAGGTTTTAGTGTGAGCATGTGAAAACACTTAAGAGAGGTTTTAGTGTTAGCCTTAGAAAACACTTGTAAGAAAGGTTGTTGTGTGAGCCTTGAAAACACAAAGTGTAAAATTTAGGTATAAGCATGGAAACACCAATTTGAGTGAGTGAAACACCCAATTACAAAGAATGAGGGAGTGGATATAGGGTTGATTAATACCCGAATCACTATAAATCTTGTGTCTCTTTTCTACTCTTCCTTTATCCTCATTAATTTTTTTTAAACACCAATTCAACCCTCCCTTCTTGGTGCCTAGGGACAATGCTACTACATTAAAAGCCCATAAGTGTAGTCCAGGCAAAGTTAAGGCAAAATAATAATAATAAAAATACATAAAAGGCTGCATATGGGGTTTGCAAATGAAGTAGCAACATACTCTTAGAAAATGGATCAATGACACCAAAGGATACCTTATCCAAACCCATAATGGTCTCACCTAGAATTGTCGAGATGGGAGCTTTCTGGGTTTAACCATTTCATGAATAAGTAAAATCTGTAAGTCTATCTCTTTATTATCATGCCTCAGCATGGCAAAGCAATCCAATCGATGGCCACAACATGATAGTCAAGAATGATGCCAAATTCTTCCAATAAAGGGTATATCTTAGTGTCCCTAAAATGGAAGGAATGGGTAAAAGGATCCCATAAATTGTAGCAAAAAAAAAAAAATCAAGTAAAGTCAAATGGATAAGAGGTAATGGAGAGCCTCCAAACTCGCTCAAGGTATATCAGACCAACTTTGGGGTGGGAGACACCTCAAACATGTCTTAGCCATGGATAGGGAAAATGAAAATGGCAAATTTGAGGGTGGAAATCACGGGTATACATTTATAGAGGGAAGAGATGGAGGTTGATGGTTGATAGTTATGAATAGTACTGCAAAGCTATACAGACTGTTCACGTTGTCTATATAGATAATTAGTAGTCTATGCTGACCATTTTTTCTAAATATTTATAGGTAGAGTCTCCCCTACTTTTTAAGCATATGAATCACTTTATACCTATTGTAAAAGCATGTATATATGCAAATGAATCAAAAAAGCACAATTACACATCCAGAGAATTAATTCAAGGCCAAAATTCAAATAATGCATATATGTACTAAAGAAATCTTAGAGCTTTAGCAAAATGGAGGTGAGATCACCTTAAATGTGTCCTGAAAATCCTAAGTGTTTTAGTAAGCATTCAAAAAGGGAAAGGGATTTTAAAATCACCTATGACTTACAAGTATAAAAAATATTCTTAATATTCATTAAATGTACAAAAAACAAAATAAAATCCTAAAAGCTAAAAGGGGTACTAAGTGGCTGAATCCTCATCTCTAGAGGCAATCTTCTCCTCCTTCTTTAAGGTGATGTACCCATCATAATCCTTAAGCATCGACGATGCCATTCGATCGATCTTAGCCTCGGCCATAGCCAAACGTTGCTCTATATCTCGTAACTCTCAAGTCAAGCAATGGACTGTCTCTTGCAAAACACATAAAGGTTAAGATAAATAAGGTGCAAAGTGCACATAAACATAATCACAAACATACACACATAGATTACATCTTTATTCTTATTTTTGTTACTAACCTAAACTTTTCGAGTCTGTTGTGTCACTACTCTCTTCATGGTAGCTACCAGGTCATTAAGCATCTTAGCTTACACTTGGCAAATGTATAATAGAAGTATAATTCTTGTCGACACATGACCAAGTGTAAACAAGTATACAAAAGCATATAGAGAAGGCAAGTATACTTACATAGGTTGACTTGGCTAGCTCAGACATATAAGTTGATCGAGTGATGACGAGGTTTATCATCAACCCGACTAAAGAGTCAATGTAGGACTTGACCATACTATTAGGGAAGGGGTCATTCTCCCCTACCACTACTAGCTCCAACCCTCCAACTCTGAGACCATGGACCCTTTTATGGCCTTGTACAATAGGTGCAAGCTTTGAGGCCTTTAATCAAAATGAACCCTTATCCTTTGAGCTCCATGACATACGATCGTCCCATCAAGAGTCAATATAACCATATGACTTATCCCTATAAGCACTCCCGCCAACCAAATCTGATAGGAAATGCATCTTGTAACTAGCTAATCTTTAAGTACAAACCTCAGAGCTTGCTTGAGCTCCCTACTCTTCTAATCGATGTTCCATAATATGTCTAAGGGAGGGTACTGAGGTATGGGTTGAGCATCTAGACCTTTATGCCATAAAAGGAACCACTTTCTAAGGTACCACTATTGAATAATGAGACCCACCCTCTGGTGCTGATCATATGAGTGACCCTCAACATTGACCACTTCAAGCTACCACACATGAAAAGGGCCTCTCTAACCTAGGTGAAGTGGCAAAATAAATTAAGAACCATAATTCATCATTACATGGCTAAAATTAATAAGAAATATTAAGAATTAATGATTGCTTTCTTTTTTGTAGAAAAACTAATACCTAGTCCAAGGTGATAGTGTTCAGGTAGTTACACCAGACCTCAAGCAACGACTCTTTGTGGTAAGCAGAGCTCTACCTGGCAAATTAGGGTGACAATCATCCATGTCTGGTAAAGGATTATTACCTTCCAACAACCCCAACTCTGTGGCCTAAGCCTGTTAAAGAATGCATTAATAAATCATTTGGCAAAGACAAGCAATAAAAAATAAATAAGATAAAGGGATTCAAAGGGGTACTTAAAATAAGCACACATTAGATGCCCTTATATAGAATACCCCCTTAGTACACCGATCTAAGTAGCAGTACCAGTAAGCCAACACCACAGACCCCTAATCAAAGTGGTGCATGAGTCCGATGTCCTCCATCACAGGTAACAAGTAGATCTCCACACATTCAATTAGCTCACAAATAATATCTCTGATAGGCTATTTATAGGAAATAAAGATAGCTGATCGACCACCTTAGGCAGGCCGTCATCTATAACAATAGGAGTAGATGCCTTTATATTGGATCGCTTGAACGTAAGGCTCCCCTTTATCTGAGGAACACAACTAGGGACCTTACGGATGTAGTCATGCTAGAGTATAAAATAATGCATGCTCAAATCAATGTGAAAAAGGATCCTAGTGAAGCTTATCCTAGTAAGTATGTGAAGTCCCCAGGTGTGATCGTTACCTCCCCAATTAACGGAGGTGGATGTGTGGGTGGTGACCATCCATTGCTCGACTAGTGCCTATGTCATAGTCATATCATCCCATGAGGGCCTACTTGGCAGTGTCTGGAGGAATGACACTAGACTAGTTTCCTCAAGGTGAGTGATGATTTAAGGATGTAGCTCCCTAAACCAAGACCTAGCTGAGCCAACTGCTCCTCCCTTGCTGAAGTAGATGTCACCCTATAAGAAACAAAGGACACACCCTCAATTTACACATAACAGAAAGTGAAGTAGTGTAAGTAAATGAGGGATCAAAGCAATGAAAAGTCACATACATGCATACAAATCAAGATTGTCTAAATTGACCAATGCAAAATAAGAATTAAATATTCAATCTTAGGGATGTGAAGTACATGGTTTTCCAAATATTAAAGTAATATTCAACATTTTTGTGAATACAAGTGTCCAAGTGATGTAAGGAAAACTTAAAGGGCATGAAATAAGTCAATCATAACCATGGCAAGCACTATTTACAAAATTTCATGAAAAAGTTAATTTTCTTAAGAATCTCACATAAGTCCAAGGTTCAATTCAACAACTATATAAACACGTCCCACAGAACCGTCACAACTTAGTTTAAAGTCAATAGGGAAATTCATGTAAAATAAATCAGATTAACAAATAAATTATTTTACGCTCTAGTTATCATTTTAGTCCCTCATAAATTACCATATGAGTTAATTTTAATAATCCTTGTGCAAATTTCCAAAAAATTGATAAGGGATCATAGGTCAAGACAGTAAAACCACTTGGTAGATAATAAGGGAAATTAATTAATTGATTATTAACATATAATTAAAAGGTGAGTGTCCTATAACTAGTTCTAATTTTTTTAGGGCTAACTTAGTGTTCACATATAGAAAGAGAATCAGAGGTAGTGCTTCAAAATCTAAAGTACTGAAAGCAAAAATAAAACAAAGAAGAATAGTAAAGAATGACCTACCACATCCAAAACTGCTCCAGCCAAGTGGTAGTATAAGTTGTACATAATGGGGGCCTAGTGACAAGCATGGAAGCCCTTTAGTATGATCTTAGGCATTGTACATGATGAATGGCACATCAAAACAACTCCCCAGGTAGCCCTTTTCTACTTGAGTACATCATGAACAGTTGTATCACCTGTTGGGAAGTTGGCGATGATGGCATAAAACATCGGGGCAATAAGGTCGGCCATTGTGAAAAATCTAAAAGTAGAGGAAAGCCTAGAAAAACCCTAAGTCTAGAGAGTTTTCAAAGAGAGAA
Organism: Omphalea diandra; assembly: GCA_949677035.1. Lineage (NCBI taxonomy): Eukaryota > Viridiplantae > Streptophyta > Magnoliopsida > Malpighiales > Euphorbiaceae > Omphalea > Omphalea diandra. The sequence continues at coordinate 69,303 of CATIWR010303563.1, read as the reverse complement.
AAGGAAAGAGATGAAGAGTAGTGCATAAATGAGCCCTCAAGCCAATAATAACTCTTAAATAGGAAGGGTTATTTGTACAGACAACCTTTGTCTGCGCAAATAATTAATACTCCTTTGTCTTGTATAAAAGTCAATCATTCCACTTCTACGTATGCATCTTATCAAGTTGGACATATAGACAACCTCTATGTCTATATAGCCCACTAAAAACCTATAGAACAAGAAAAGTTAAAAAGAGAAGTAATGTAAAATTACAAAAATACCTTGACATCACTAGCACTTGGAAAGACCAATTAAAACCTCTAATATGTCTACCAAATTACCAAAATACCCTTCAACATTAGAATTAATTTCCTTATAGTAGGAATGTACCTTTAAAACAGTCAGAAGGACTATAATGACAAGGATTTATTCCCTAAAGTCTATGAAGACTGTAATGACACAATATGACACTTTAGTATGCCATAAAAGTGAATATGATATGAGATCATTTATAATGAGTATCCTTGAGTCAGAATCATTAGCTACAAGCGCTAGGACATTTCTAATAGATTTAAGAACCATATTTGTTGTAATAAGGCTACTACATGCATACAAGTCCCTATTACCTGCTAGGAAGCTGCCAAGAGAAACCTAGTACCCACTATAGAGCTACTAAGACTTTTAGTACCTACTTGAGAGTTATTAGAGCCATATAAAAATACCTTGGTATTTGTTAGAAAGCTTATAGAATGAACTTTGTACTTGAGAGTTGTTGGAGACACATGAGATCATGTTTTAGCACTTGCTTAAACAGTTGCTAAAGAATTGTATCCTTTGGTATCCTGCCTAATGTTTATGCTCTTGTATTACTTTATCGAGTCTTATTCAAATAATCATCTCTTAAATGTAATTTTCCAGGCCTTACAAAGTAGGGGGCAAACTATGACCATCATATTTTAGGCCTTAGGATGTGAGCTCAATGATGAAAACTAGTGGAGTTATTCCTTAAAATCTAAGGAGAATTATGATAAGAAGAAGAACAAAGGCCTTAGGAAGCCTTGGATCAAGTCACAAACCTAACCTAGGCCCATAAAGCCTAAAGAATCATTTCTATTAGCCATGTTTAAATGGTTGTACGACCATCTCAAATGGTTGTACAACCATTTCAAATGGTTGTACAACCATCTCAAATGGTTGTACAACCATTTAGATAGCTACATAGCCAATTGACAAGCCTTATATAGAAAAACATTTTAGAAATCCCTCTATTGAAAGCTAAATGGTTTTACAACCAATTAGAGGGTTGTATAGTCCACTTGAAAACCCTAATTCTTGAACTTTCATGGCCTTCATCTAGTGTGGGTCAAGAATGTAGTGCAACCAGAGCCATCCTAGCTCTAGTGCACCTCTTTCCCTTTATAAATATCCCACCATTAAAGAGAAAAGGAGAGGCTTGGAAAACCCTCATGCTGCTCTATTAAAATTATGACTTAAAAACCCTAAACCCATAGAAAATCGAACAGCTATCTCATAAAACCAAAGATCTACAGGTAAAATAAGGCTTTTGTAATCCATTTTTTTGTATTCCTATTATATTTTGAAGGATAAATTCATAACTAAATGCCTTTGAGGGCAAAAAGAACATCCATAAGCATCTTGCTACCCTATTCCTTTTTTCTTCTTTAGCCCTTTCTTCTTTCTTTTCTATTTTTAAAAATCTAGTCTAGGTGAGTTATGCAGTCCTTTTGTGGTCTACATAGACCAAGCATAAGGTTGCACAAACCACTAAATATTTTTTACATCACTCTTTAACTGAGAATATTTTACAAATTGCCCTTTTTTCTTTATTAAAGTTATTTATACTTTTATGGCTTTTTTTGGTACCTTGAAAGTCTAAATGGCAGAATATAAGGTAGACATTATGGTTTGTGAGCCATATTTTTTCAAAATATTGAGCTAGGATCAAGTTTTAACTTATTTTCTTAAGTTTAATGATTCTAATGTTATATTTATGTATCATTCTTTCACCCTATCTTGAGCATTCTATTTTAAGGACTTTGATAATGATTAAGTGAGGGAATATAACTCATGACCCCATGAATTCATAATTTCATTACAATTTATGGTCTAGTTGATATTTCCTTTTACCTTCACCAAAAAGAAGGGTTATAAGCTCCTTTGCTTGCATACTCTTCCTCCTTTTTATTTTTGGTGAATATGTGATTAAGATTGGGGAGAAAGGCCACTCCTTAATGATCCCTCTAATGTTATTTTTCATATTTAACAACTTGTGTACTTATGGCCTCATAATTATTTCTTATGTTTAACATCTTAACCCTCAAACTAGTTATGGTTTGTGTGGATGCATAGCTCTTTATGAGCAAATATGGAGGAGGGCTTAGAATGTGGTAGAGGCCTTTTAATTGACTTAGATAGGCTTATAATCTATTATTGCTCAGATTCTTATCATGACCAAAGTTAGGTGGTGACTCCATATTTCTTTAGGGATGATACTAAAGTATTATCTTACCTTGGTGCCCTATTGACCATCAAAGGGCTTTAAACTTATATGAGGCCTAAAAGAGCCCTTGTTGATCTAAGTGTGTGCCATGTTTAAGGTCTATTATCAATGTATAACCCTTATCCTCTCAATCTCTTATTGATCAATAAAAGGATAGAGTTACAAATAAGATTCCACTAGTTCTAGTGCAACTGCAAAAACTATGAAATTGATTTAGCGCTCACAAAAGGGGTTAGATTTATTTAACTTTTGAAGCCTTAATATGTTGTCTTTTCTAGATATTAAGTAGATAGCCAATGAATGTAATTTAGCAAGGAATATGCCTATTTTTGGAATAAAACTATTTACTCTAGTGGACTTGGGAAAATAAAAGATGATAGTGATGTTTTGGTAATGAGCTTTTTAGTGTCGATGCAAGTAGGGTAATATCGACATATATGAGAGAGGTTTTAAAAACTAGCCTGTAGATGTAGAGCCATGAATTGATAATAGTAGCATATTAAGAGATGTAAATATAGTTGATGAGGTTGCTGTAAAGGTCCAAGGTAATATTAAATAAAGGTTTGGTACAATTAAAGTGACTATGAGACAATGCTTTCGACTTAAAAAAAAAGTGATGTTGATGAAAGTGATGATGGGATAATAAGGATTACATTGCTAATCTAGATGAACATTTTCATAATAGTGATAATGATATAAATGATGATGATGATCTATTTGTAAAATATGTTGACAAGATTATGGAAAGGGATATGTCCACTAAAGGTAGGAAGGAACCTATTAACCTAATAGAGATTGATAAAGATGAAGTTGATGATAATGAGATTGTATATGCTCCATCTGATGAACTGTTACACGCATTGTTAGTGATGGGATAATGGGTTAATATACATAGGTATTTTAAGTTTATTGAGGAGAGGGATATGGCTTGCCATACGTTGAGTGTGGGGATGAAATTTGAATCATTTGATCAATTTAAAAAAGTTATTAAGATGCAGTCCATTCTTAATAAACAATATGTGAGCACTAGATTTTATGTCATTATGATGTAACCTCAATAATAAGAAACTTCTTGAATTCTTCCCTAAAAGGATGAGGGAAATAATGCTTAGGAAAGTTGGCAAAAGCTTGAAAAACACTTTGAATTCAATTGACCTTTCAAGCACCCAAACCAAGAGAGCCTTTAAGGAAGTAAAATAGTTGTCTATAAAACTAGTCAAAGAGGGTTGTACAAACTATTAAAGAGTTGTACAAATAACCCATAAAAGTCTAACTGCAAGAAACTTCTAGAATAATGATATATTAAGCCTAAAATGGTTATACATGCAACTCAAAGTTTGTATAAATAATTTAAGGTTTGTATAAACAACTCACAAACACTAATCTCTAGAATATTTCTTGATCTTATCATCAAAAAGTGTGGGAGAGAGAGGAATAGGGTGTAATCCATGCCATAGGGCACAATTGCTTTGTTTTCCCTTTATAAATAACCCTCACATTGAAGACGGATGAAGAAGCAAAGATAACCATAGGGAACTTTATCAATTTGAACATTTAACCCTAAGATAACACCCTTTTTACATAAATCCAAAACTCTAACATAAGGATTTAAGGTAAAACATAAGTTATACCCTTTTAATCATTATTCCTCTATAATTTATAGAAGTCTTTATACATATAGTACCTTTAAAGGCCATAAGACAATGATCAATGCATCCAAGGGTCTCTTCTTCCCTTCTCCTTCTTCTTCTTTCTTTATCTCTCTCTTTTGAATATTATTTAGAATAGACCTAATGGTCTATATAGATACTTATTTATTTGTACATAATATTATGATATAGACTATTATAAGGTTTATACATATCACTGGTTGGTTTATACGGACCTCTACTACTGTTCACATATATTATTCATAGTAGGCTATTTTTGTATTTGTCTTTGTGATTTATAGCTTTTTATTAATTTTATGAGCCTAATAACTTAGAGATTGGTTTATGTTATAAGAGCTTTAGAGATTGGTTTATGTTATAAGAGCCAATGACCATCATTCCCTATCTTTAGATTATATTCTACATATGAATTAGATTTAACATTGAGTTTGCATTCCTTTTGTAACATTTATTACACTGTCTTGCCATTTACAAGTTTGATTACATAAGAAATGATAGGAATTAGTTCAATGGGGCTAATGACCTCTAGATTCATTATTGTTCAATGAGTATTTATGATGTTTGTTTATAGTGTTTTATCATTTTCACTTGTCATCATCTTAAAGGACGATGGGTTAGCCCTTTCATGACTAACTTACCTTATTCACCCTTTTTATGGAATATATTGCAATAAATGTTACAAATAAGAGAGGATTCTCACTTGAAGGATCTTAATTTTTTACTTTAATATGCTATTCATATGAATTGAGTGTTTCCTTTATTTTTTAGATTGTTTATTTGCTCTTACTATAATTATAGTCTCTTTCATTATTCACGGTGCCTTTTGCAGTGCCCTTGACACATCCCATCCTTTTAAAATATGTTGAAAGAGAATCTTAGGATCCCATGACCCCTTATTTTGGTCCTTATATTATGCCCAAATGCATTCATGTCTCTATTTGCATGTTTATCCTAATATGCTCTTTCCTTGATGCTAGAATGTGCCATTTATATGTGTTTGATTCATTGCATGTTTTATGTGCTTAATGGTGTATTTGGATAGTAGAATAAGACCCTAACTAATCCCTAATAAGGTAAATGATAATAAGGACTATAGGGCAAATGGTTTAGGATCCTAAAAGGCAAGGTGAAGGTAGTATGGTTCTCTCTTAATTATTCATCTTGATTAGACTTAGGGGCTATTTTCTTTCCATTTTAGCTATGCTTTACAGGCTAACTTATGTTCATTTTATGCGATTGGAAAGGCTAATTAATGCATGCTTTATGTTTTTTGTAAATTCCATAATTCTCCTACTTATGCTCACATATGTACCTCCCCTTTCCCATGGTAATTGCTTATAATGTTAAGTATTATAGATGGAGAATGAGCACTAGATGAATGCTTAGGATCGCTTAAAATGGACTAACTAATCAATAAGGCTAAAATTGTAAATGTGAACCAAAGATACTCAAAGGCCATATAAGAAAGTCCAAGTGATTTGGGAGTGTCTAATCTCTTTCCCACATTGTACCTAATTCTTAAACCCGATCTGTAATGGAGGTGAAGATGGAGTTAGACCTTTTAGTTGATCTATTTGACTTAGAATCCATTTCATCAAAAATTTTATCATGACCAAAGTTAGGTGACAACTCTAAACAAATTTTAGGGGTAGTACAAAAGTATTACCCCATATTGGCTACTTAATTTTAAGAAAAGTTTTAATCTATCATGGTGCCTTTGTAATAACTAAAAGAATTGACTTCATGGCATAATCTTTGGTTCACTTTTACAATCTTATCCTTATTGACTGAATTATCCATCACATTCATGTAGTCTTTACACTTCATTATGTGCATTAGGTCAGACTTTTAGCTAACTGATAGGCTCTCCAAACTTAATACTTAAGCTTCATTCGAGCTTAGAAAATGGTGTAAAGGGTTCATCACCTGCAAGCTAAGTACCTTTAGGTATGTCAAATCGGGGTATATGACAACTATCTTGTAAGCTTATGGAAGCCATCTACTATAATAACTCTTTGAATCTTTAAGAGTATGTAGGAGTTATAACACCTTAAAATATGACAACCCTTGTTTGCATTATTTCTAAAGAACGATGTAAATCCCTAAAGAGCATGTAAGCTTCATAATGAGAAGGCTCCTACATAAATACATAAGGTATTCCCTATCCCTCGTTATGTAAATACCATTTTTTAATGTAAATACTCATGTGTTCCCTACTCCTGATTATGTAAATATTGCCTCATGTGTATCCCTCTCTCACTCTATAAAAGGGATTTCCTTTTATTATACATTCCTTTTATCTATGCAAAGAAGTTTTCTATGTAAATTTTAATTTTCTCTTGTAAATGCTCTTTTATGATTTTTTCCTTGCTTGGACTGAGGGACTATATTTATGCATTATCCCTTATTGATAGTTGAATAAAATCACATATAGGAAAGAGCCACAAAACCTCAAATGTGGGATAAATCAGGTTTGAAGGATCTTTTATGAAAATATGAATATCTCATGCATGCATTTATAATTTATTTATTCATGCATCTTCCTAATAGCCTTTCTTTTACAACCATCATAGCTCCACACAAAATCACATGAAAAAGGAAATAGGTTAGTTAAAAAAAGCAAAAAATGTAGCCCAATTCAAAATCTAAAGTTATGGATGTAGCACATTAATCGTATGGTATAGGAAAAATTAATACAAAAGATGACAGTTGAATTCAGTCATATGATAGAGGAACATGTTATTAAGGAGGTAAAAAGATGCCTTGTTGAGATCTTGTTAAAGAAAGGGGAAGCTTCTTCTAATAAGATTGATAAAGGGAAAGAATTGATGAAAACCCTATCACCAATTATTATTAATGACGACTGTTTTGGGATGGAAACTATTATAAGAGTAAGATTAACAATTGCATTTGACAATGCTATGAGAGATTATATGGAGAACATCAAGAAGGATGGGTTTATTAAAAAATTGGGGAAGATCTAAAAGACTGCAAAGGGAATTGAATAGGGGATTGATATTAAGGAGTTGTTGGCTTGCAATCATGATAAGCTCACATCTAACTTTTGAATGCCTGAATTGCCTAAGTTTATAAGAACAGAGGATCCATACAACCATATTTGCTCATACATACTCACCATGAAAGCATTTAGGGTCCTACTTGACACTATGTTGGATCTATTTGAGTTATCCCTAGAAAGGTCATCTTAGGCACTTAACTTTAGAGAACTAATGTGAGGTTTGAAACTTGGTTCTTAGGGGTCTCTCATAACGAGGACTCTTTTCCCTAAATGATGAACATCAGGATGCTAAATTTAATAAAATAATGGTGATTTTAATGATATAATGATGACTAGTTATGATATGATATGAGTTAGAAAAGATGACTCAAAGATATGAAGGTGAAAGATGTTATGTCATAAGGAGAAAACAAGTATATGTTATGATGCCAAAAGTATGCATATGTAAGAAATGATGATTAAAGAACATGAATGAATGATGGAATTAGAGTTTTAATAATAAATAATATGTTAATATTTCATATGGAAGAAAGTTATGTTAAAGTAAATGTTGAGAAGAAATGAGAAAAAATGATGAAAGCTAATGTATAAACTAAATTGGTGTATGATCTTTAATGGTTACTAAGGTATGTAAAATGCTTAATGTGTGATCAGATGACATTTTAATGAAGTGTTTTATGTGTATTTTAGATGCATAAATTTGGTATTTGAATGGTCTAGAAGGAAGGAAGGAAGAGTTGGACAAATGTATAGTTGCCTTGTCTTAGTGTTGTTGCTTATATTGTTTAATGTTTACCAAATTTATGTGCCTAATATGCATTTAAATGACATTATACTAATGCATTTTAGATGATTTTTAGATGTTGGTGTTTAAAGTGTGTTAAAGGAAGGAATAAAAGGTTGGAAGCAAAGCTTCTGAAAGGTTCAGATGCTCTATTTGGGCATTTTGTCTTTTCACACTCTTTTTTAATTTCTATGTAAACATGATTCTAAATCCATTTTCCATTATTGTTCATATAATAAAGGGTGAAAGCCTAAGTTTATGGATTGGAAGTAGCATTTTTGGTGGACTTTTTCTAGAATTCTATATTTAGGCATTTATTTCAACTCCTTCTCTTTATATTTTGTCTAAACATGACTCCAACCACATTTTCATCAATTTTTAGCTGTCTAAAACTCACTAAAATTCTCATAAAACCTTTCTTCCATCCATCGCTGCCAAATCAAGTTAGGAGAATTAATTTTTCTTTTCTATCTTGTTCCACTTTTTAAGTGAGTTTGTGATTTTCTTCTGCCTATTTCGAGTATGTTATAATCTTCCATATTTCTTATATATATATTTTTATGTTTGAATAAGAGTGTTTATAGGGTTTTTGAGCTTAGTGGTGATGGAAAAGATAAAGTTTAGTGCTAGTTTGACATGAAAAGTGTAGTCTTCAAAAAGAGTCTTATAAATGCTTAAAGTATATGGTTGTTTATTTTAATTCTTAATGATTAATGGTTAATTATATGTGAATTAGTGTTCTTATATTCATGTTTAAGAAAATAATTAAGCTTAGTTGGTATTTTATACCTTGGTTAAACTAAAGGCAAGATTAATGTAGTATGTAATTGCAACATTGAAAGTTATTGATGTATTTAGATTGATTTCATAAATTCTTGATGATTATTAAGTTATTAAATGTTAATTAGCATCCTAATCTTTATTTTTAAAATGATAAGTAAAGCTTGAATGGTGTTTTTCACCTTAGTTGAAATAGAGAAAATATTAATGTAACATCCCTATCCTTATTCATTAGCATTCTCACATGAACATCTTCATTGTAAAAATGATTTGTAATCCCACATGAACATATGCATTGGATAAATGATCATTTAGATATGTGAATTGGATAAACACGATGATAACATTTGCACTATTGCATTTTGGACACTTGAACATATATATAATGTTTGTATAGTTGCATGGAAAATTATCTTATACTGTGTGCATGTTATAAAATCATAAATAATTGTGTTTTAAAGCTTATTTAAAAGTATAATGAGCATATGAGGATTACGAGGTGGATAGAGGTGATTAAGCAGTGAAGAAGAGGGATGAAAAAAAGGAAAAGTGAACTTATAACCAATGATAGTGAGACCTCATGATTTTGTCTTATTAGAATAGGTCCACAAATTGAATTTTTCATACCTTAAGAGAAGATTAGAGAGGATAAACATGAGGGGCAACAATAGAAAGAAAGAAAGAAAGAAAGAATAAGAAGGAGAGGGAGAAGAGTGAGCTGCATAGGAAGGAATCCTAAAGTTTTCTAGCTCTGAGAAAGGGGTAAGTGATTTTATCTCCTTCCTATATGAAATTCCTCCCTTATGACATGTTAATCATGCATGGTTAGCAAGAATTATAGAGTATTTAAGGTAGAGCTCATGTATAAAAGTTGAAATTTAAGAGAAACAAGAGCTGATTGTATTAGTTTAATTGTTAGAGCATATTTTTGCACTCATGATTTCATAACCCTAGAAGAGGAATTGGGGGAAAGTGTAACAATAAAAGTTGTAGTATTATGGCCTATATTAATTCATGTAAAACTATTTTGCTTAATTTGGTGTGTGTGACGAGCTATGGCTCCTCCATTAGGACTGGTTCACAACCAACAAAAATATCTTCAGTTTGGCTATTTGCGTAAGTTTTGTTGACATTATGTACTAATTTAGACAAAGTACAAAATATTAAATTTCTAGGATTATATCCCCTATAAATTCTTGTAAAGCAATTTTGTTTGATTAGTTGTGTGGAAAGAGATATACCTCTTTAAATGTGACTGACCCTAAACCTTATGAAACCTGTTTCATCTCTTAAATATATTTTTCAATAATTTAATGGCCATAGAATGGGAATTTGGTGATGTGCCATCCTTAAAATTTGTATATGCATGTCCTGTAATGACTGTATTCATATTTGCTCTGATACCAATAAATGTAATGACCAATTATGTTTACAAATCATGTTGCTCTGATACTAGTTTTTTTTTACCATAATCTGTAATGCTACAATCGGTACCTATCAGAGCACTCAACATCTGGGATTTGCCTGTCGGCCCGCGATGTCATACATACCAGGATTTGCACGTCTGCCCCGTATATGCTTGAGCCCTCTCTGATACCAAAACTATAACATCTAAATTCATTTGTCAAACCAATAACTGTGACATCCATTGTTCTCATTTGTAAATCAACTTTGATACCACAAATTGTAATGTCACAACGTGGCTACATTTGGTACCTATCAGAGCACTCAACATCCAGGATTTGCCCGTCGGCCTGCAATGTCATACACACCGGGATTTACATGTCTGCCCCGTGTATGATTGAACCCTCTGATACCACTAAATGTAACTATCATCTTCAGTTGCAAATCATGGCATTTCATGTTCAGAAATGCATACACATTAAGGTTTATTAATCATACATATATAATCCCATATGTATTTAATGTACACATGTGTTAACTAATGTCAGGAGCAGTGACCATAACTAGTTCCTATCAAATGTATGTACATGACGTAAGGAGAGAGAGTTGGAATTCAGCCGACGACCTATGTTCTATGTATCTCTATGCAAAACTTTATGCACCAAAAATGTCCAAACTCTATGCTTCAGTATCTGAAAAATAATTGTGATTTGGTGAGTCGCGACTCAGTGAATAAAAATAATAATCACATTCTCATGGCATAAGCCATAATCAAATATCATCAAGATACATTGCAAGTAAAACAATTGACTATGCAATGCAAATGCAATAGCTTTGTTTTTGTCGTGACCGAGCAAGGCAAACATTGCTCCCAGGATATTCATGTGATTCATGTAACATATGATTTGGGACCTATTGGTCCATTTTCCTATAATTTGCAAGTGTTTGACAAGTCGGTCATAATGCCCCTTTTAGTTCCATATGCAAGTGCTTATTCACAAATGATATGCCAAGTAATCGTTAAGAGCATTTAATTCTCAATTGGCCTGTATTCCCATGTAACATATAACAATTCAATCATATATACATGTAATAGAACATAATCATATTATTCCCATGTAACATGTAACAATTCAATAATATATACATGTAATAGAGCATAATCATATTATTCCCATGAAACATGTAGCAATTCAATCATATATACATGTAATAGAGCATAATCATATCATACAATTATCACATACACCCATTGAATCCAATTATGGTTTTTACTCACCTTTTGATGTGACTAACCTTTATGGTAGGGCTTCTTCAAAGTATTGAGATCCTAACATTTGATACATACATGGTTATAAGTATATCAAAAATGATTATGAATGCTTGGTATGTAGTTATGGCATGATTCATGCAAGTGTACCTAGTGTTTATACATATTTTCCTTATATGGCAGCCTGCGCTTGCTACACGGTCACAGCAATAACTCCTAATATACTTATCCAAATGTCTTGATTCTTTTTTTCAAACAACTAGACATATAATTGAACAACATATTCAAATTTCAGGCTAATATCAGATACATATAAAATGTGGTGAATTTTTAAATGTTGCCCTATTGCAGTGTCTTCTTAGTCTGAATAAGTCTTACTCTCTTAGGTGTATCTCAAATTGTACTAGTCCAATTGCAATAATATCCTACCATCAGTTACAAAACATATAAATGAACATTTTTAATGTTTTACTCATTATCCAGTTCAGTCTATAAGGTCACCAAAACAAAAGACCAATCTCAGGGCAAGTAGGTTCATAACATGTTGACAACTAGTCATGATAAAGGGATAATATCTCAACAACCATACTGGATTTGGCAACAATATTTCACAGGTATGTATATCAGACATAAATATACAACTTTCAAGTTTGGACCATCATCAAATTTTGAGTCTATAGTCATCAAATTCTTGGAAAACCGAATTAAAAGAAAGGTGGTGTGTCATCCAGGTACAAAGTCAGTCCTAATCAATGAGCCATATCTCTTTCCACACAACAAATTAATCAAAACTACTTAACTGGTATTGAGAGGGAATATAACCCTACAAGTTTCATGTTTTTCACTTTGTCAAAATCAGAACATAAAGCCATCAAAATATAAGAAAACAAAAGACTGAGAACATCTCGATTCGGATTTGACCTAGTCCTACTGAAGGAGTCATATCTCTTCACACACACAGAATCAAGTAAAACTGTTTCATATGCATTTATATGAGACATAAGGCTACAAATTTCATGTTTTGTACTTTCCCAATTCCTCTTCTAGGGTTATGAAATCGTGGGTGAAAAATTCTGCTCTAACAGCAAAATCAACAGAATCAGCTCTTGTTCTCTTGGATTAAAACTTCCAGCCAAGAGCTCTACCTCAATTACTCCATAATTCTCACCAACCATGCATGATTAACATGTCATGAGAGGTTAATTTCAATGGAGAAGAAGATAAATTAGTTACCTATTGTCCCAGAATTGGAAAACCTTAGGCAGCCCACACTTCTTCCTCTCCTTCTTCTTCTTCTTCTTCCTTTCGTCCTTTCTTTCTTTCTTCCTTAGCTCTCTCTCTCTCTTTCATCTGGTGTATTTCAACCTTATCTCCTCTTTTACCAGCCCCTAATGGTAGATAATTATAATTTGTATTCTTACTCTAATAGGACAAAAGATTAGTGGCTTGTTCCTATTGGTTGAAAGTTAAATAGTTTTGCTTTTAGTCCCTTTTCTTCATTCCTTCATCACCTTCATCCATTCTCTAATTTCTAGATACTCTTTATACTTTTAGATGAGCTCTCGAACACCATTCTTTATGATGCTATAATAAGCACACAACATGAAATAATTTGTCATATAACTATGCAAACACTGCATATATGTTCAAGCATCCCAATGTAACGGTGTCATTGTCATTGTCGTGTTTTTACAATTCACATGTCTAAATGATTATTTATCCTGTGCATATGTTCATGTGAGATTTCATATCATTTGATATAGTACATATGCTCATATGTGATTTCATATCATTTGTGCAATGAATATATTCATGTGATAATGCCAATGAATAGGAATAGAGATGTTACAAATTAGGTATTATAAATATGAAAGATTAAAACATTTCAATTGCCATTTACATAAAATCTTTCTAATTTATGGAATTGTAGCAACATTAAATCAAAAGTACATATCTTAGGCGTATAAAGGAAATAAGAACAACCAATAACATAAAAACACTTATTTTTAAATAATCTAAACAACAAAGTGTTAACTAAGTAAAATATTCACTTTTACAGTTCTGCATTGATTCCTTTGCCTAATTCTTATTGGGTCAATAAATACCTGACAAAGCATAATAACCAAACTTCAAAAAATCAAAACAAAAATAAAATAAATGATGCAAACACATACCTAAAGCAACAAAAACAATCCAAAAATGAAATTCAACAACAAAGTCGAGAGAGCTATAGGGAGAAAGATATAAAAATAAAAAGGCTAACAACATATATTTTCTAAAAGTAAAAAAGAGATTTAAATTAAAATGTCATCAATTAATATATTAAAATTATAAAGTATAAGGCTAAATAAATTGAGAATCAACTTAAATTATTAAATCATCCTTAAAATCATTATAATGATCTATTCCTTCTTTCCATTGAACCTCATTTTTTCCATAACCACTTCTAGGAAGGCCTAATCAATTCTATCATATGTTTTAGATATATCAAGCTTTAACTGCAATTTACCATTGTTAGGAGATGTGTGTTTTTTAAGGGAATGAATACATTCATGCATAATTTGACTTTACTAATCCTTCAACACTTTATAACTTGCTAGCCCTTTGCTTAATCTTGGGACTCTCTTACACCCAAGCTCACCTTTCTAGAGCTCATAAAGCACTCCTAAAATCTAATGCTTGATAAGAGCAAACATATAGCCAAGCCATGCATTAGAATCACTTTAGGGTTTAGCCTTCACTTGCAAAGGAAGCAAATAAGTGAGGAAAACCAAGCATGCACATGTGAATCATTTTTATTGAAACTATACATGTTTTGTTTCTTTTTAGGCCCTTTACCATATTAAGAGTCAAGGAATCCAATTCTATTTAAAAAAATGCAAATTATGAGCTCGAGCTCCCTTTATATGGTTGCCTCAAAATAAAAAACACTTAAAGGAACATGCATAGTATTAAGGGCTATAAGGATGAAGCCAAATAAAAACTCATGTTCACATGCTTAGACTTAGAAGGAAATGAAATAAAGGAGAGAAATAAAGGAGATAACAGAAGGAGGATAATGATAGTGAAAGCTAAGTCATACCACTATGAATCTTCAAGCAACTACCAATAACTATTTCTTTGTGCACAGTTAGATCCACATAGCAATTTAAAAGAGTCAACATTATCTTAATCAAACATAGATATAGTAATCAAATCCCTTATATAGGTAAAAAGAACATACACATAATGATCAAAGCATTGAAAAATAATATGGTGTTGAGTAGATAGAAGAGAAACATCTTACTATTTGATCAATTTTAACTTCTTTCTTTATTAGTTGCTACTTTGCTATCCTATATTAGGCCTTATAAAAAACTTGCTTAGAGTCTTTAGTGGAAATATGAACTTGGACTAAACAAGGTACTCTTTCTTCTCTGGGAAAATAATGAGTGTGGAAAGACCAGTCAAATGGGACAAGGTCCCTTGAGCAAGTAAGGCTGATGATTATAGAAAATGATACGAGGTTGGTGGTATCCTTTTTAATAAAAAGATAAAATGTATGAGTAATGTCCATCCACTACTTCTAGCATGCTATCATACTTGCTACATCAGACTTAAGCTGAATCATAGAGAGGATGCTGATGAATTTGCCATATTTGATTATTGTTAACTGTTCATGCATTATTCTTAGGAGTTAAGGATACCACTACCGCATTTTGTACATGTCGCCTCCTTTCCTTAGGAAATAATATAAAGAGAAGTGCATAAATCAAGATTTGGGATGGAGTAAAGAAGAATAAATATGGTAAAAGTAAAATAGGCAAGATAGATAAAGACAAGCACCTCTAAGACAATAAGGCCTAAGAGATAAGATTATGGGATCACATTGGATTGATTGAAGACAACATTGTTGTGACTTTTGTATAATTGGGGGGCGATGAAGGAGCTTTGAGCTAAATGAATTGGTAAAGCCTTTATGGACCACAATATCCCTTCAGTATCTTTAATATTTCTATCTTATTAATTTTTGCTTGTTACATCCGTTATTTTATTGTTGCATTATTTTCCAAGCTTATGATATAGTAAAGCTTGAACAAGAAAAGAGATTATTAAGATATTGTCATAGAGTTGCAAGATTAAAGTAAAAAGGAATGACTTAAGGCCTACAAGAGAAAAAGCAAAGGAGGGAGCCCTGTAGTAATAAAAAAGGTAGAGATAAAATAAGGTGATAAAGCATATCTAAAGAGTAATACATCAAAGATTCAAAATAATGGTGCACATATAAAGCCTTTTAAGGAGGATGTGCTAGCTAGAGAAATAAAAAACCCATAGGAATAAACATTAGACCAAAAAATGTAGAGATACTAAAAAATGAAAAAGTTCCATATAGATAAAAAGACCTCTAGTTTTAGTCTAGTGCATTTTAGGACCTTAAAGCTCAATTGTTGCATCCCATAACTTGATCGTAAACATCCTAAAGGGAAAGTAAGCCAATTAATTATAGAATTTCTTGATGTGGTTAATCAAGGAGGTAAACCAAAGTCAAGAAAGATAGAACAACTTTGACATGGATCATTCCATAAGAACTTTAATAAGCAAGCATGAGCGATCTCATATTCATATATTCTAACTCCAATAAGTGGGTTCAAGCAAGTTATAGTAAGTAAGTACAAAACGCAAGAAATAGTGATGCCCTATAATCCTTGAGTTAAACTCTAATGTTTGAGTTAGCTTTATTTGGTCAATAAAGAGGAAGGACATTGAACAAATGTAGATCTCAATGAAGGTGATTAGCCAATATGAGATACTAGCTAGATAAAAAGTTAACAAACAAGAATCTTTTAACAATTGGCTAAAACAATCAAATGTCACATCAAGATCCATAAAGGATTTATAAATAATGTTGATTGCTGAAACTTTGTATGACCTTTAATTGGATAGCTGGAAGGTCTAGAAAGAATCAATGAAGTTCTCACAAGTTATCATATCCTTTGTTATATCCTTGAAAAGCTTGTGTTACTTGTTCACTTCCTTTTTTTTTTTTTTTTCTCTTTTCAAGTTTATATGTTATTTTCAAAATGCTTATATTATAGGAGCATGATCAAGAAAGGGAGCAATTCAGGCACTGTAATGGAAACTTACATTATAAAAAAAGTAAGGTAGAGCAGAATAGCCAAAAAAATGGATGAAGATCCAATGCATAATGTGGAAGAATTGTAAGAAATCCAACCTAGAAGGAAGCCAAAGACAAAATAAAGGAGACATGCCAAATAGGCCATTAAGATAGCCATGTAGGAGTCATAATGACTTAACAAAACTACTAAAGAAGGGCAATTTCAAACACAATATCTTTTCCCATATCCTTTGAATATCATTAAATTACATGAATTACTTATTTGCTTTATTTTGATCCCTATCATTATTACATTATTTTTTAAGCCTACATAAAATGAGAATGAAATTGAGGATGTAGAAGGTAGGCCCTAACTTGCAAATCCAAAAAAAGAGTTAGAGAATGAGGAGCAGTTTAGTCAACTCCCACCAAATATGAACAAAAAAGGAACAATGGATCAAGAAGAGATGAAAATAAAAAGGCATTAAGAAGATGAGATATAAAGAGGAACATAATAATAATAACAAAAGACTTCACAAAAGAGGCATGACAACACCATATAAGAAGAAGTGTCATAATAGAGGCATTAGGAGAATAAGTAAGGAGCTCAAATGACAAGCTTAATACAAACCAAAACCCTATGGACTTACCAAACCACCAAGAAAAGTGCAACCTATCCTTTTAGTATCCTCAAAATATATAAGCAACTTATTCATTTTGATTTGATTATTTATCATAACAACATTATTTTCCAAACTAATGTAAATAAGGGAACTTAAAAAGAAAATAAGAGTGAAAATCAAGAGAGTAGCTTGAGGACAAATTAAGAGAACTAAAGAAAAAATCAAAAGAGAGAAAGAGTTAAGATAATACTAGAGAGAAAAATAAAAGCAAGACTAAAGCAAAGAATCAAAGAAAATAAAAGAATAAAAGCACAAAAGTTAAAGGTAAAGCAAAAGAGAAAATAAGAGGGAAACCAAATAGAACACAATCAAAAAAACAAAAGTGATGCCAAAGGGCAAAACAAAGAGAATCTAGAGAGATGTCGAAGGAAAAAATATAAGAATACCAAGTTAGAAGCTAGAGAATAGAAGCATAGAAGACAACCTATCCCAGTACCTAATCGAGGACTATTATAACAAAGCATTGGACCTTAGTACTTGCAAGAGGGCTACCAAGAAGCTTGGTACTTATTAGAGTGCTACCAAGAAACTTAGTACTTACTAGAAGGCGGCTAAGAAGACAACCTATCCTAGTACTTGCTCGAGGGCTATTGAAAGAGACTAGTCAACCTTAATGCTTGCTAGAGATCCACCAAAAAGCTTAATACCTATTAAAAAAAAGCTACCAATGAGATAATATAACATCCATAATCTAATTTATATGCATTTTAATTATGTTATATTTGCATATATTCATCACATGACATAAGCATGATAATAACACTTACATCATTTCATTTGAGCCATTTGAATATGATTATGACATTTACATAGTTGCATAGCAAATTATCACATGTGGCAAGCATATTACTACAAGTTAAGTAGGGGTATATTGGAACTTATTAAATGTATAAAGATTTTATGGCAATGAGTTGAGGGATGAAGGTGATGAAAGAATGAAAAAATGGTCTACAATAGAAAATTAAAACTTCGAACCAATAAGAATAAGCCGTCAATCTTTTTTCTTATTAGATTACAATAAAAAATTAAAACTTCCAACCAATAGGAATATGCCACCAATCTTGTGTCATATTAGAATAAGAATATAAATTAGAATTGTCTTCCATTAAAGGCTTCTAAGAGTGGAGAAAATGGGAGATACATTAAGAAAAAAAGAGAGTAAATAAATAAAAAAAAAATGAAAGAAATAAGGGAAGGAAGAAGAATAAGGAGAAAAAGGGAGAAGAAATTAACTAAGAAGGAATCTTGAGTTTTTCTAGATTTGGCAAAAGGTATGTAATTTCATATTTGTTTTCCTATGAAATTTTTCCTCCATGGAATATTATTCATGAACAATCTGAGGTAATTACGAAGTAATTGTAGCTAGGATTCATGTGTGAGAAGTTATTGGGAGTGAATATGAGTTGAATTCATTTTATTCTATTTTAAGGATAGATTGTTGCACCCATAGTTTCATAACACTAGAAGATGAATTATGCAAAGTGAAAAACATGAAATTTGTAGGTTTATGTCTCATCTAAATGCTTGTAAAATATTTTTGCTAAATAAGTTATATGTAAAGTGATATTGATTTTTTATTGTGATTGATTCTTGCTGAAACTTTCTTAGTTTATTGGTTCTATTTTTTGAGAAATTCATGGGCCTAAAGGGAGAATTAGGTAAAGTGGAAGGCATTAAAATTGTAGGTTTATGTCTCATCTAAATTATTGTAAACATTTTTACTTAATATTTTTTGTGTTAAGAGATATGGCTCCCTAATTGGGACAAATCCTAAACTCGCTCATGCTTGCAAAGTCTGAGATTGTCCATTTCTTTTGAGGACCTTGGAGGCTAAATCAAAGAATGTGTGAAACATAAAAAAAAATGTTCATTTACATATTAAATAATTATCTCTAAAGTAGCATTTTAATTAGACATCTACATTTTAAGATATAGGTAAATTTATTGGATATCCTATACCCATATATGTATAGTTTAGGTATAAAAAAGAATCAAATCTTTTGAATGTGTGGGGAAAAAGTAATTATAGAAACAACCTACTGAGGTTGTGATGTTTTATTAAAGCACACATATGTAAAGAGAAAAAATCTTATTTTATCTTCATGGATTGATTGGTTATACTGAAATAGCTTCTTAAGGCATTGAAGATAATATTGGGAATAAGCTAAGACCATTCGCGGCTTAATGGCTTAAAGAAAGAGGTAAGTAAATAGACAATAATACATATTACATGTGGTTGGTTAAATGTCATTAATTTATATTCTATAGATTGAAATGCTATTTATTGAGATGATATTGACAGATTGAATGAAAGATTGTTAGATTTTTGAATTATTTATTTTGATGAAATGTTGATAAATTATGGCTTGAGAATGAAAGTATATTGTGATATGATTTGCCATGGTTAATGGGTGTTGTTATAAGTTGTTATATTGCCAAAATTTTATTATATTTATAAATAAATTTTTGAGGACTATTACTTGATATTGTTTGAGAAATCAACTAAAGAGAATTGTGTAACCTGTATGGCAACAATAGAGAAATTTATAGCTTACGTGGTAATAACATATGATAGCCCATGTGGCAATAATATATGATAGCTTGTATGGCAATGATATCTATAACTTGTGTGGGAACAAAATATGATAGCTTGTGTGACAACAACATTTGATAACTTGTATGGCAATGATATCCTATAACATATGTGGTAATAAAATATGATAGTCTATATGGCAACAATATTTAATAGTCTGTGTGGTAATGATATCCTATAGCTTGTGTGGCAATAACGCATTATACCCTTTTGTGGTAATAATATTGGTAGCCTATGTGACAATAAAGATTAGAAATTCTTCATTATGTGCATGGATGGGTTGATGGATTAATTATATTTAAATGCTTGTTGTACTATTTATGACTTAAGTATCATTAACTGTTTACTTACTGACTATGCAAACTCATTACACTGTATTTGATTTTCTTTTAGAAAAAGTAGACTAGAGATTGCATTTAGTTTGTATTTTAAAGTTGTTATATAACAGTCTGATAGAGTTTGAGCTACTATGCAGTTTTTAATATTTTTTTAGCCATGTATGTCTGTTGTAAATAGTTACTTTGCTATAATATAAGGCATATAAAATGCTCAAAATAAATGAAGAAAGATCTTTTAATGATAATGGATGGTATGATAGAATTTTGATGATGTTATGTCGTTTTAGTACTTCATACTCTATGAATAAGTTAATGCATATGCTTGAAACTGATTATTAAATATGGATTAATAACTCAAGCTATTTAACAAACTATGCAAAGTTAGATAAAAAAAAAAATCTAAGAAATGGGATGTCACAAACAACTTATCCTAGTACCTGCTTATGGGTTACTAAAGGATAAAAGTCGACCACTATAAGAATAAAACAAAGTAGTGATGGAAATTAGTGACAAAATAGTGTCCATCACTAATAAAAAATGGATGTATGACAGATTGTCAAAAGCATACATTTAGCAATGGAATAGTGAAGATGACAGTGGAAAATTAGCAATGAACTCATAAATAGTTGAAATTTTGTCCCTAATTTTAGTGCTATATTTTGGCATGTACACTAGCGAGGGACTAGTGAGAGATTAGATGCCTTATTTTAGTGATAGATTATTGATTCTTCATTAAGCACAAATTAACTTTCAACTCTAGATAGCGATATATTTGATATATCGATATTTCCATTGCATGCCTATGAACAGATTTGATCTGTCGCTAAATTAATAAGTGAAACAGTTGTTGTTTCACTTATTAACTAAGCAACATACCTGTTTGTTGCTAAGTTTTAATGTTAAGAGGGGCGTTTGCCCCCTTCTTGTTCTTTCACTTTCAATCTCTCTCTTTTTGTTGCTCGATCTCTCTCATTCTCCCTCTCTTGTTTTCCTTCATTCTTTCCTTCATTACCAACTCTCACCATTTAGTGCTTTCATAACTCTTCGGTTAATCCTCTTCCTCTCGAGTTGTTAGAACGCAAAGGTTCAACAAGTATTGAATGTTGTTTATTTTCATTTTTTTTGTTTGATTAAATGTTTGATTTGTAAGAAATTGAAATGGAAATATGTATTTTTATTGATTAATTTCATTTTGAAAATGTCCAAGGTTTTTCTTTTTTTATGAATAGTATATGAATTATAATTAGGTTTTAATATATATTTATGATATTTTATTTTTTATGTTTGAATTTCATTTTTTATTTGATTTTTTCATCTCTAATATAATGTATGCAATTAATTTCATTTTTAAAATATCTATAATTTTTTATGAATACTATATGGTATATATATTAGGTTTTGTTTTATTTCTTTCATTGTCGATTCTCACCCTTTTCCAATGCTTCTATATCTCCCTTTGTCGATCTTCATCCTCTTGAGTTGTTAGAACATGAAGAGTCGGCATGTATTTATTGTATTTTGTTTTAACATTGTGTTTGATTAAATGTTTGATTTGTGAAAGAGAGAGACACTGAAGAGAAGGGTAACGAGAACAAACTGTTGGTGTAGATTTCTTTTTTTTCATAGTCAATTCATTATGAGATAAATTTGATTGTACAATGAACATGATATTCATGTTTCATTATATGACCATGTTGTTTGGTGTGGCAAGAACTTATGTGCTAGATGACTATGTAAAATGTTAGGTTCCAGATCCCATGTAATGGGTTTATAATATCTAAGTGTTGTAAGTAGCTATATAGGCTTGCACTAATTTGAAATAGCTTGACCTTTTAGTTTTTGGCTTTAGAGAATTCTCTTATATCAGGTGCAAGAAATTATACCATTTTACAATTATATAGCATATTCTTTATATATTAATAGGCTAATTTAAGATTGATTGAAACATTTTAAGGCATAAGACATGAAATTCTCCTCCATTTTGTTTCCTTTCAATAATACACCATTGAATTATTACAAGACATGAAATTTTCCTCCATTTTGTTTCCTTTCAATAATACAATATTGAGTTATCACAAGACATGAAATTTTTTACCATTTTATTTTCTCTCAATTTCAATTTGTTAAATGATGCTCTTTCAAGTAATTTTGCTGAAAATTATGAGACTTTTGGGTTTTTTTATTTGAAAAGAACTAACATTTTAATTGTTAAATCTATTGCAAGATGATATTTCTTTTTATATTTTTTTGTTTGATGCTATAGAGATTTGCATTTGTGAATATTAAGATTTGAATAAATTTAGGAAATTTAGAAATATAAAATTTAGGCATTGATTCTCTCCATAATATAAAATTTAGGAAAGATATTTTAGAAGTGTTCTTTTAAATATCTAAAACATAATTACTTTGATATTTCTATATAGCTATGATTATGCAAATGAAAATGAGTTTAAAAGATAGAAAATTGTTAATTGGTTTTTCATGTGTCCACTAAATAAATATGATGATTGTAATTCTCTTTTTATAACTCTATCAGCTGTTTTGTGAGAAATTTTTGTTATAGGATTTTTTTTACTATGTGTTTCCATCATTCGTATAATTTATTTGGATTGTTTGAGACGTATTTGTTGTGATTTGTTAGGTATTTGGTGACCTATGGAGAATCTATTGTATTATAAGAACTATTTGTTTTGGATTGTTTTGAATATTGGTTTTAAGGCTTTGATTTGTTTATATAGTAAAGTTCAATGAGATTGAGTAAGTTTTGCATTTTGCTTTTCGTTTTTCTTATGTTGTTTGCTAATTAAACAAATAATTAAGTTAGGATTTGATGAAAGGAAAAGCTTTGTTAAGAGAGTAGTCAAAATTGATTAATCTTCCACCTTAATTATTCTAATTTTAGTTTAGCGTATTTTTAGTTTAACCCTTATTTTGCATTTGCAAAAATTATATTGTTTGTATATTTGATTTGTTAAATATATTATATGGTAAAGATAATAATGATTCTAGATCAATAATTTATTATTTGATGAAAATGAGACTAGTACATCAATAATGTAAAAATACTGAATATTCTATGGCATTTATCATTACATTTTTCTATTCTCTGCAGTATTTGTTTATTTTAATTCATAAATTTGTTTATCGCTCTCTATGTTGATATCTTCGTATAAATTTATAGGATTTGTTGCTCTATTTTTATATTTAGATTTTTCTACACTAAGTAAGTGTTCGAGCCATCAAAATTTTTTTAAAAATTTTTCAAACTTGGTTTTATGTTATTTGCCAAGTATTTTGGTGACTTGAAGAGAACTAGAGGTGAAGGCAATATTGTGAAATTTTAGAAGTGTTTACTTTTCTATTTTTTTTTTATTTACTTCTTTTTTATTATGTGAATGATGATTATTTAATATGTTTGTTAATATAATTCAATATATAAGTGTTGTTTATGTAATTTGCCAAGTATTTGGACACCATATGAGAACTGGGGGCAAAGGAAATATTGTGGAGCTATAAAAGTGTTCCTTTTTTTTTTTTATTGTTCTTTGTTTCCTTATTTTTTACTATGCTAATGATGATTAATCAATACTTTTGTCAATATAATTGATATATGAAGCATTGTTTATATGATTTGTCGAGTAGTTGGTGACCTGAGGAGAACTGGGGGGCGAAGGAATTAATGAGGAATAATAGAAGTGTTTTATTTTTATAATTTTTATTTGCATTATTTCAAAATAAGTGTTATTAGGTATTCTTGTTTCCTTTGATTTTTTTTTTTTTTATAAAAAGTCATAAAGAACATAAGAAGATCAAATTCATTCACATAATGAAACAAATAACATTATCTAAAAGAAATAAAGAATAATATAACCATAAAAGACACAAAGTATATAAAGAAAGAAAAAAATAAATAAAGCCCTAAAGCCAATGAATATACCAGCTCTTTTTAAGATTAAGATAACCTAAAATAAACATAATATTACTGCTAACCCAAAAGTAATGAATAAGATGACCTTAAAAGACACGATGAATATAAAGAAAGCAAAAATGAATTTATCCTAAAGACAATTAATGATCAATACCCTTTTTATGAATAAAATAACCTAAAAAAAAAAAACAAATTTGATAACCCTCAATAAGTTGATCATCAAGGACACAAAGAACATACTAAAGAATAGATAAATGAGGATTGAAGATTTTTTTTCCTTGAGAGCTTTAATTTTATATATAGGGGGTTTTTGATAGAGGGATTACTCCAATATATAGAGGAGACTATTAAAATATCAATAGAAAGGAAAAGCATAAGGATAATTAAGCATGATATGATGAGCATAAAAAGACAATGAAGCAAGGATAACATGTATTTTGTAATAATTTGAATGTTTGACACTAGTAAGTGTATATTTATAACTATAAACTTATTAATTACTTTAGCCTTACAATCTCATTCAATGTTAGTCTCATTGGATATAGTAAGACAACATTGACTTGTCTAAGTCGGACAGTTTAGAAATGTGATGTCTATATCTAAACCAATAGTTGTAAGTGTTTTCATTGATATATAGAAAGTTAGTAGTATCCCTTACATTTCTCGAGATGCATAATGAAATAAGTGTTGATTCATGTGATGACACTAAAATGGTTTAAGTCGTATGACTACTAATTTCATATCTTGCATTTGGAGAACTATAGGAAGATGTTGTCAAAATTTCTACATATTGATGAATATACTGCTTTTGTTCATGGTCATTAGATGTCGCATTTATAAAGAAGTAGGCTCCTACCTATTAATGTATAAATGGAGTTATAAGGAGTCACAATAAAGTTTAAAGCAAATGTCATTTATATGTATTTCTTTTTTTGGTGTTACTCATAGGAAGGAATAATGAAACCCAATTGAGAATGGATGTATAAGAGGCTTAAGGATGGTTTGCTGAACATAGAATATATGAATGGGATGAAATAATTTATTTAATTTATATGTAGTCCTTGAAACTAAATGATAGGAACAGAACTACGTGTCTTTATAACCATCATAAGTGTTAAAACCACATATTTCTGGAAGTAGATACTATGAAGCTCCATTTGTACATAAATGGTTTTATTCCTATTTATTATACATGGACACTAGATGGGGAAACTATTTAGGGACATAATACAAATGTAGTCCATGACCAAGCTAATGTAAAAGACAAAGTTAAATCATTAAATACATACCAAACAATGGTATTAGATGTAGGAGGTCCTCATTTTGATCTAAATGAGATTGAGGAATCACAGATTCCTGAGGCTTAGAAGTTTTATTGTATGCTTAGGGTTCCAGACAAAGACTTGTATTTATGTTATCTAAGGCATTTGCAGTTAGCAAATGTTTCTTAATTAATGCACATGAAATTTGAATACCATACATCATAGCAAAATTTTGATAAAATGGTTAAAATAATGAAAGAGATTACACTAAATAATAGTTTTTTACCTGATAACTTCTACAACACTATGAAATTAGTCCAGGGTATAGGGTTATCAGTTGAAAAGATTCATTACTACAATAACAATTGCATGATATATTAGGGTGAAGATAATGAATTGACCAATTGCAAATTTTGTGCCCATGCTCGGTACAAGAGGCCTTGTATCGGAGGTGGCAAATAATGCAAAACTCATGTTCTTTATAAAAAGATGCATTATTTTCCTCCAACTCCTTTATTGTAAAGATTGTATGCATTGACAGTAACAAATACAAAAATGCATTAACATGTTAAGCATGAGGTTGAAAAGGATGTCATTATCATTGATATGATTCTCCTACTTAGAAGTATTTCAATCAAACACATTTAACTTTTATTATGGATACTTGAATTGTTCGATTAGGTATTTATACATATAGGTTTCAACTATTTGGTCAATTAGGACAACAATATTCTTCATGGACTATAATTATCACATCGTAACACTCAACCTAAGAAGTTAAAGCTTGTTATGGTTGTTTTTAAAAATTATGTTATTACTTAGTGAGATAATACTAAGTAAAAGTGAAGAAGAAATAGGGAAAGGCCCATTGAAGAATGGAGAGATATGAAATCCATCATGTGGAGGAGATTTATACCAAGCTACTGTTATAGAAAGTTATATAATTAACTTCAAAATCTCATATAAGGATCCAAGAATGTTAAGGAGTACTACAAGAACATGGAGGTAGCTATAATAAGAGCAAATGTAGAGGAAGGTCATGATTTTACAATGGTGAGGTTTCTGAATGGTTTGAATAAGGAGATTGCTAATATGGTTGAATTGCAACCATATATGAAGCTAAAAGACTTGCTTCCTCTTGCTTTGAAGGTGGAGAAACAACTAAAAAAGAAAGGAAATATATTTTCCTCATATATTTTATCATTCAAATCAAGTTGAAAGAAAGATGACAAGACTTAATCATCCAAGTTTAAAACCAAATTCAAAAAGGCTCTAAAGACATCCAACCTAAGTAAGTACAAGGGTAAGATTGACTACACTATTAACACAAGGAGTATTAAATGTTTTAAGTGTTGTGGTCTAAGTTATTATATGTGGGATTGCTTAAGTCAAAGAACCATGTTCATAGTTGTTATAGAGTGTTATTCAACTAGTGAAGAAAACAATGGAAAAGAGATCATGCCACCTCTTGAAGATGATAAGTGACGAAGAAAGGGAAGAGTAATTCATTATGATCAAAGTGGTAAGGCTTTTACATTAATGAGAGTTTTGAACATGTAAATCCAACAAAAAAAAAATATGACTAATGAGAGAATTTCTTCCATACTAGGTGTCTTGTAAAGGATAACTTTTATGATGTGATAATTGATAGAGTTAGTGTAAGTAATGTTGCTAGTACAATGCTTATCCAAAAGATAGGGCTACCTACCTTGAGGCATCCCTATTTTTACAAGTTGAAGTGGCTTAATGATAGTGGAGAGATTAAGGTCACCAAACTAGTTCTTGTTGCTTTCAAAGTAGGCAAATACAAAGATGAGTTGTTATTTAATGTAGTATCGATGCATGCTAGCCATCTTTTATTGGGACTTCCTTGATAATTTGATAGAAGGGTATTGCATAATGTTTACATAAAACACTATACCTTTGAGAAGGATGGAAAGAAAATTACTCTTATACCACTTTCACCTAAAAATTTTATAAATGAGAACTTAGAAGAATGAAAAGTGAGAAATAAAACATGATTAAGGAAAAAAGGGTGAGTGAAGATGTAACAAAAAAGAGTAAGCTTATAAAAGAAAAGAGTGACAAAAATAATAAGAAAAGAAATAAAGCAAGCAGTAAAAAGTGATAGAATTTAGAAGGGAAAAGAGAGGGGGAAAAAGAAATAATTATGTGTAAAGAGAAATAAGTGAGCTTTTATGCAAAAAAGAGTAATATTAAGGAGGCATGGTTTTCAAACAAAAGTATACTTGTACTTATGTATAAGAAACTTTATTTAAACACTAAAGACCATAATGCTTCTTTGCCTAGAATTTTTGTTTCTCTTTTATAGAATGATGAAGATGTTTTTCTTTAAGAGATACTCAATTAATTGCCGCCTATTAGGAATATTGAGCATCAAATCAAATTCATTCCCGGTGCTTCAATTTCAAGTAGACTAACTTATAGGAGTAATCCTAATGAGACAAAGGAGTTACAAAGGCAAGTTGAGGAGTTATTAACAAAGGAGTATGTTAGAAAGAGTATAAGTCCATATGTTGTTATTGTTTTATTGTTACCGAAGAAAGATTATTCTTAGTCCATGTGTGTTGATTATCGTGTAATTAATAATATCATGGTAAAGTGTCACCTTCATATTTATAAGTTAAATAATATGCTCGATGAATTTCATGATTTTACAATGTTTAGCAAAATTGATTTGAAAAAGTGGACATCATCAAATTTGCATAAAAAAATGTGATGAGTGAAAAACTGCATTAAAAACAAAATATGGTTTGAATTAATAATTGATCATGTCATTTGCCTTGACTAATGCACCTGGTATGTTTAATTGAGACTTATGAATCATGTTTTGAAAGATTTAATTGTGCACTTTGATGATATATTTGTGTATTCCAAAAATTTGAATTAACATATAAAATATTTAAGGGTTATACTTGATATTTTGAGAAAAGAAAAGTTATATACTAACCTTAAAATGTGTTCTTTTTGTTTAAATCAAATTGTATTTTTAGGTTTTGTGGTGGGTGATTGGGGTGTTGAAGTTGGTTAAAAAAAGGTAAGTGCTATTAAGAATTAGCCTACTTCTAAATCGATAAGTAAGGAAAGAAGTTTTCATGGATTAACTAGTTCGTATAGGCACTTTGTGAAAGACTTAAGCACCATAGCGACACCTTTCACTGAGGCAATTTAAAAAAAATATGTTTTAAAGTGAAAAAAAAAAAAAAGAACAAGAAGATGCAATGAACTTATTGAAAGATAAGCTTTGTAAGACAACTATATTTGTTTTGCCTAACTTTACTAAAACTTTTGAGATTGAGTGTGTGCATTAGATTTACGTATTGGAGCTATTTTCATGCAAGAAAATAATCCAATCACCTATTTTAGTGAAAAGCTCCATGGTGCTTCATTGAATTATCCTACTTATGTTAAAGGTTTTTAAAAAATTGGCAACACTACTTATGGCCCAAGGAATTTTTTATTCATACTGAGTATCAATCTTTGAAGTTCTTAAAAGGGAAAGGTAAGTTGAATAAAAGAAATTCCAAATGGATCAAATTGATTGAGGCTTTCCCTTAATTGATTAAATAAAGCAAGGTAAGGAGAATGTAGTGCTTGATTCATTTTCAAGAAGGTATACTTTACTTAATGCTTTAGATACAAAAATATCTAGATATGAACATATTAAATCTCTTTATGATAATGATTTTGACTTTTCTAGCGTTTATAAGCATGTGAGAAAGCTATTTATGGTAAGTTATATAGAATGTATCGATTTTTGTCTAAGAGAAATAAATTAGGCATACCATTAAATTACTTGTAAAAGAGTCTCATAAGGGTGATTTAATGGGACATTTTGACATCACAACAACGTTAGATACTTTGAATGAACATTTCTATTAGCCTAAAATGAGAAATGATGTGTAAAGAAGTTGTGGTAGTTGTGTTTTGTGCAAACAAGATAAATCTAAAGTTTTAAATCAAGGTTTGTATACTCCTTGACATGTTCTTAATGAACTTTGGACTAATATTTTTATAGGTTTTGTTTTAGATTTGCCTAATCACAAAAATAGAATAATTCTATTTTTATAATTGTTGATAGGATTTAAAAGATGTCACATTTTATATCTTGTAATAAAATTAATGATACCACTAACATTGCAAATATGTTCTTTAAGAAAGTAATGCATTTGTATGACATTTCAAAATTATTGCTAGTGATAGGGATGTAAAGTTTTTAAATTATTTTTTAAAAATTGAGTGAAATAAATTGGACTCTAAATTGCTATTTTATACTAGTTGTCATCCATAAATTGGATGTCAAACTAAAGTTGTAAATAAGACCTTAAGAACTTTGTTGCGTGTTATTATCCAAAAGAATTTGAATAATTGAAAATAATGCATATTTCATTTGTATTCTACTGATTTTTCACCATCAAAAATTGTTTATGGCTTTAACCTACTAACTCTTTTAAATTTAGTTCCTTTTACCTTGCGATGAAAGAACTAGCTTGGATGAGACAAAGAAGTTTGACTTAGTGAAAAAAACTACATGAAGATGTGTGCAGAAACATTGAAAAGAGGAACCAACAAATTGTAAACCTAGTGAATAAGAGAAGAAAGCAAGTAGTATTTAAACAAGGTGATTGGATGGGGTACACATGCGAAAAGGAAAGCTTTCCAATCTAATTAAAAAAAAAAAAAAAAAAGCTTCATCCAAGAGGAAATGATCTCTTTAAAGTCGTTGAGAAGATCAATGACACCACCTATAAATTTTATATTCTTGGTGAGTATAATGTTAGTGAAACTTTTAATGCGACTGATCTTTCTCTTTTTTTGATATAGATGGTGAAGATTCATGGATGAATCATCTTAAGCGGGAAGAACATGATGTAAATAAGAATACACACGAGTAAAGATCCAATTCAACAACCTATATGTCCCATAACAAGAATGCAAGAAAGAGTCCAACATAAAGCTTGGACTTTAAGACAATAATAACAATGTGGTAAATCAAAACTTGATAACATTAACTCAGATGCAAAAGGGAACATGACCATGCAAAAGAGAAATAAATGTGTTTTGAAAGCAATCTAAATGAGCCAAACAATCTGCCAACCAGTCATGGTCATGCAAAATTTTCACATGGACGTGCAAGTAAATCATGGACATGCAACTGGAAGCATAGGCATGCAAACAATAGACGCTAGCTTATGCCAGTGAGTATGCGGCATAGTCATGCAAACTTTTGCATGGTCATGTAAAATGTCATTCCTTTTTTAGCCTTAAGCTGTTTGTTCTTTTCTAGTTTGAAAACTTAGCTAGGACTTTATTCCCATTTAGATACTACTTGAAATAGAGAATTAAGTCTTTTTTAAGTAGGCAACTTTAGTTTTGATGACTATTTAAAAGGGCTTTCATATGTAAAAAAAAAATCAAGTCATATTTTGAATAAAAGTACATTCAAAGCATGTTTAGTATACCAAGAAATGGGGAAAAAAAAATTCTAATTCTACTTTTATATTTGATACCATAATTTAATTTAAAATTTTAAAATATCTCAATAATCTTCTTCTACGTAGATATGCCAAACAAAAATATTGAAATCCTAAAACATTTATCTTAAAATAAAATTTCATTTTTCATTTTTTAATATAAACAAACATGTCATAAGAGTGTTTCGCTTATTCTGATTCTTGCTTCAATTGAAGTGCATGCATTAAAAGCAAATTACTTTAAGAGTATCATACTCTAAAGTTCTCTTTCACCAGTTGGGATTAGATTGCAGATCAAGCAGTTATTTTCAAACATAAAGATATTGAGTCTACTTTAAAAACATGCATCAATCAAACAATTAACAATTTTATTATTATTATTATTCACTAGGGAGCCACAATATTTTAATGTTCTATTATAGTTGAGTCTACACATGATGATGCAAATTCTTATCATACAACCAACAAATCCTCTTTAGTTTAGAAAACCTGCATACCAAATAGTTAGCAATCCCCAAATTTCTAGTCTGTTTAATCCCACGACAAAAGAAGGTTGCATCATATGTGTTTTTCCTTTGTCTCCTATAAAATTGACCATAAGAACCAAATTTGATATTATCTGTAGTTTACAAGTCCTCAAATCCATGAGCGCAACACAAGAGACAAAGCGGCCAATGCATTCAAGCTGGAGATGATATTACACACAACACACACTTCTCAAAACTTTACATGCAATTAGCATAGACAGGTAAGGATAAAAAATTTAAAAAAGAAGAAGAAGAAGATAGACTTATTTTCATTCTCAGTTCAGTTTGGATTCATGATTGAGAAACTGATATTAGCAACTATTAGGCTATTAGGATTGGAGATATACAAATTATCAGTTATAAAGATGTAAATGGCATACAAGAGTTAAAGAGTTCATTGGAATCGAACAACTGAATGAAATTGAAGAAATTCAATTACTTTGATAATAAAAATTTTTAATTTTCAATTTAATTCAATCATAATTTTAATAAAATTCAATTTTTAACAATTAGTTCAACCACCTTAAAAAATAATAATGATAAATAATTGAACTAATTTTATATTGAAATAATTGAACTAATCAAGACTATTAATTTATATATAAGATATAATTTTACATTCATTATTTTAATTATAATTTTTTTTCATTAATGGTGTATGAAAAATTAAAATTAAAATTTTTCAGTAATAGTATATGAAATATTAATAAATAAATTATAAACAATAATTATTAAGTAATATTGTCTACAATTGAATCAAATATGTCAATTTTAATTAATTTTATTTTTAATTAAAATTCAACTTAAGTTGATTTGTATTTTAAAAAATCGATTTTGTTTGATTAATGGAATAAGCACCCGCGGACAAATTCGTCAAATTAGTGGACAAGCATGAAAATTTTTAACAAAATTATTATAACAGTTGCTGAAGAGAATACCAAAATACCTAAATAAAAAGAATGATTTCACAACCCACCTGCACAAGGTCTCCTCTGTCCATACGAATAATAGCTTTGCCACCATTTGAAATTGGTTAAAGATTGCGACAGCACTTCAAATCCTACTGTCTGATAGGATGAGCCAACATATCCAAACATCTTTCTTAATTTGAGGAGGCTATGCAACAGCTCCTGCACAAGATTCTCTTCAACTATCCATAAATCAAACTTCTTAACTCTGCAAAAATATGAAGTGAATCTTCCACTCCTGAATCTGCGCCTTCTTCTGCCAAGTCTCTTCTTTCCTCTTCTGGTTCATTAGGAGTTTCTTCTTCCAATGAGTTTTCAACCGCAGCAGCAGATTCTGGAACTCCTGTAACTGCCTCTTCATTAGGAGACTCTGGCACTGACTTTGGATTGGCTGATTGTGAAACAAAGGAAGCTGATGAAGTAAACAGCTATTCCAAACCTCTAATTGGAGCATGTTGTTGACATTGTATGGTACAAACATCACATGACATAGAATTCAATATCAAAGAAATGAACATTAAATAAGATAAGCATTACAACAAGAGGCAGTGAATTAAGATTAGTGAAACTAAACTTCAAATTGTCTCACGTAATTCAATATAAGCTATTATATTTAGACAATCTCAACCTCCCAAATGAAAATAAATAATTAAACATTTAATATTCACATACATCTACTCACTTTCTAAAATCTAAATCCAATTTTTCTAATGAAATCTCAACCATTAATTTAAAATAAAAACTCAAAATTATTCTCAAATAATAAATCATGTAAATTCAAATGTCAAAGGAAAGATATTTGGACTGTTCACTTGTAAATAAGTGAAGAAGCAAGGAGCTAATCAAAGAGAGGAAAATGGAAGACTTCCTACTCTACCGATTCTTCAACCACCCATTCAACTGACAAGTGGTAAATGAATACAGTCCCACTGAGATTAGCCCACCTTTATCAATGAACTCTGCCAACGGAAAAATGGCTCCAGACTTTTAGACTACAAATCAAAATTCAATCTTTAAACAGTATGTGACTTGCTCAAATCCCAGTCTCCCATATTAGAACGACATGCAGTGACATAAATACTTTAAAAAAAAATAATTTAAATGACAAGACTAGAGTATATCAAGTAATCAGAGGAGCTTTTGTTATTAATGCATGCAATAATATCAAAATACCTTGCTTTTTCCACACTGCGTCAGCTTCATTTGGCCCAAGAGAGGAACTAAACAAAAAATTATCAGTCTGCCAACATGGAGGAGCTCAGCACAGTGAAACATATCCAAGCACGTAACTTGCAACTTTGAAAATATTAAATCTGGACGATAGTGACAGCTATCATATCCAAGCACCTAAGGACCACATTGCACCCTCCTCCTTTATCCGGGCTTGGGACCGGCTGTGTATTTTGACCACACAGGCAGAGTTACACGCATGCAGAACACGAACAAAAACAATCAAATAGAGAAGCATAAATTGTTTGTTTTTATCAAAAGAAAAAAAAGAGCACACAAATACAAAGAACGAAAATTGGACAAACAATGAAAATATTTTCTACTACCTCAGTGAAAACACTGGCTTGTGTAAATCCTTTAATTCAAATTGTCATTCCAGAATCAATAGATGCCAGAACAAATCCCTAAGAAGCTAGGAACTTGTTAGGTGGTCTAATTACCTACACAGCATTTCTAAACATTTGAACAAACAAGAGTGAGCGACTACTCAAATAAAGAGAAGGAGAAGGAAAAGCAAATAACATACAACAAATGCACCTGGAAACCATGAGGTGTTGTATCATTTGGTCAAACAAGACCGTAAAGTGAAGAAAGTCCAGACCAAACATCATCCATCCACCTGAAAAACCGGTGCCATCCTTCCCAAGTACCAAAGGACGAAAACAAAATCCACAAGTAGCAAGAAAAAACCAAGAAAGGTAGCAGACAATTGTAAAATTTATTGTACAGACAATCATAGCACCTCTTCTAAGGCAAAATCTTGAAAGCATCATTACGAGATGAAAATTTGCCAATAATCAAAGAATCAAAACCCAAGGATTAATTGGAGTGTTGTCAATAGCAGAGCATCCAATTTCCCGCATATTTATAACTCAATACTTTTCACACTTATCGTAGGAAAGAGCAAGAGCAGCCAATAATCAAGAAAACAAAACCCAAGGATTAATTGGAGTGTTGTCATATCAAAGCATCCAATTCCCACACTCTATAAATCAATATTTCTCATATTTATTGCAGGAAAGGGCAAGAGCAGCAACAGCAGCAGCAAAAGAAGTCCTCACTTCACATCTGAGTCTTAAGTCAAAAGAACAAAACAAAGCTACCAGCACCAGCTACCTTCTATACATGGATCCAATACAGACCAAAAATACACAGTCCATTCTGTGTCCCAGATATTTTATCATGAGAAAAGGACAAAAAAACATATTTGGCATTTGGTGTCTTAGATTATTTGTCAAAACAAACCAAATTACTAGATTTATCAGAAATAGAGAGCGAGACGATTTTACTAGAGAACTTATCTCGCAAGTGCCAATCATATAATTTATCAGAGAGAGAAGAGAGCTAGCCCATGAATGCAGGCACCTTTTCCTGCTTTGCATCACACCACAGAATAAAAACGGAAGAGGTTGCCAACATTATAAATTCCGCCACAAAGCCTCAAGAAAACATTTCATACTTGAACCACTCTGAAACCACAAACCAGGAAGTTGAATGTAACACAAGTACACACAAGGAGAAGATCATTTAAAAAAAATCCATTTTAACGACTAATGAGAATAAGAGGAACCCAGCTGACAACAGAAACCCAGCTTCAAATCACGGAAAATAAATTAGAAGACGAGAGATTGAAATAATGCTCATGGTAACCAAATTTCATATACATCATTACAGCCACAGCAAGCTGAAACAGAGACTTAAACAGAGATTCCTGCAAAGGACTAGGATGCAAAGATGTAGACAAAATATTCATCACCATAAGTTCCGACACCTGGAACAAAAGACCACAATCAAATAAACAATAAACTAGGCCAAGGACTATGAAAAATAACTAAGTTGGCGGAGATGCTAGAACATGATAATGCCCATAAGAGACAAATTCCACCCAAGAAAAGCCATCAAGTACCTTAGTGACAACAAAAACTAACACTGGAGTCCACAAAAGTATCTCTTGGATCAAGGCACAATGACATTTGAAAACCAAATGTACTGACCACACAATAAAAATACAATGTATACTATGGATCATAATGTACATTTTATATTCGAAAACCAAATGTACTGACCACACAATAAAAATACAATGTATACTATGGATCATAATGTACATTTTATATCTTCCCAAACAAATGGCACAGTAGCATAAAATAAGCATGTGTTCACACAACAGATAACACACATTACATGCTAAATATGGAATATGGAATGAAAAGACACACGCATGTTAATATATTGAAAATACAATATAATCAATGAGAAACATAGATTTAATACAAGATATGTACATACTTCTTATCCATGGATTCTATCAGCACAAGTGATACAGCTCCAGTACAACTGCATTGAAGCTATGACATGCAAAAGTTGCATAAAACAAATAGGATTTACTAACTCCCTAGTTGCCCATATCAAAAACTCCACATAAAATATTGAACAAAACCCTGCAGAAATTTGTTCCCTTCTTGATCCTAAATTGTACATCCCTTGTTGATACTAAAGATACAGAAACCCGCATCTGAGGTGCTTATTTTTTTCCCACTACTGAAACATCCAATAACAACTAAAGTTTCTGTAAAAATATAATTATGAAGCCAAAAAAATATCAGAGGTGACCAGAAAGGAAAGTAAAAAAAACATGTTAGGATTTTTTTTTTAAATGCTTTGAATAAAGAAAAAAAATATAAATCACTCCACAACTTTGAATAGTTCGAGTCTTTGACTACTCAAAACAGAAAGGAAAAAACAAGATCTCAGATTACAGCTTTATCAACTTGAGGAAGACAGAAATTGGACCCAAAAAAAAAATCCTTCCAAGCAGAACCTTCAATGTTTGTTTTGTTCCACATGAATAAAATGCATATGATGAACACTGGAAAGATATGCAAAAATCAGCACAAACGTTAGCCCTATGATCTGAGAACCAGATGCAGAATCCACCTATTATCGAGAAAGCATATTCTGTGTTAAACCAACTTAATGACTAAAGACAAAAAACACACCCTTCTCAACTCCAAGCTAAATGATGGAAAGCCCACAAGCTAGTGTATGATGTAAAAAAATTGAAGTGACACATAAAGCAATTATCTGAAGAATAGGCAAACTTGAACTTAAATATTAGCTGGGATTGAGAAGCAAAAACAAAAGTTAATTGAGAAGTAGAAAAATTAACAATAAAGTACGCAGACAGAACACCAAAAAAAAAAAATGATCACATATTTGCTAAATAACATGAAGAAAATAAATAACACAGTTCAGAATTCATTTTCAATTTACAACAAAATAGGTCCCACAAATCGAGAGGCACCCCAAAAAAAAAAAAAAAACAATTAAAAGATAATAGATCTTCCTGTGCATCATAGACTACATTTTCCTCAGTGGAATTTGCAGCACTAAATCCCCTAGAAACAAATGCATTTAGATACATAAAATTACTCTAAAAGGGAGGATCCCAAAAAGAGAAAAATTACCTATGTAATTGCTCTATTCCCTTGCATAGATTATATAAATGAAAAACCTACTGATAAAATCTTAAACAATATACTTGTCATAACCCTGGGAAACAAACGGAAAGCTTAGCAAGGATTTTCCACAAAATGTATTAAACGCTGATCAATCATAGTCTACAAACCTTGAATTCAAGGCACTAAACAGTGGAAACAAATGAAAACATAACAACCCAGTTTTCTATTAACTTCAAAGCTAATAACCAGCAAAAGGACCCTGAAACCATACTCAATTCTAAACAACAAGCCACAAGATTATTGGACTTGTACGAATTCCAAAAGCAGAAAATAAATTGATCACTCTTCCCTCCAATAAGTTTGATCGCGAAACACTGGAACCAAGGCACTCTGAAAACGAAGGGCAGAAAGATCTAAGATAGTTATACTTGCCTATGACAACTGTATATTTCAAATAGGAGGGAAAAAACTCTCTGATCAATCTCCGTCAATACATTCCTCAAACCCAAAATACTGAACCCCTGGAAAGACATGCACATACACCAACTAAGACTATTATTAGCTTACAAAGCAAATTTGAAATATTGCAGACTCGAGGAAACAACAAATCACAAGTAAATAAAAAAGTACCAGATCATTAGGTAGTCCCCTCATGCATGTAAGACTAGAACACAAAAGAGCCACCTCAATCAACTATGATTCCCTACGTTTCCGTCCCCAAATGTTCCTGCACAAGTATGCCCAATAATAACTACTAAATAAAAATCATAATAATAATTGATTGAAGATAAGGCAAACCCCTTTATCAATCTTTAGTATCGCCAACAGATGAGGCCATGGAAAACAAGTAACAAAATCTCTTACAATTCCTATGTTATGTCCACATCGCACAGTCATCCTGGAATCACATCACAGCTCAGCCCCTATATAGAAAGCAAAAATAAATTAACTAGGGTCAACGAGAACCGCTTTAACAGTATTAGTCCATATCCCCAACAGAAGCAGCCTTTGGGAAACAAACAGCTAAATCTTTTCCTGTCCACAATCATCCTAGAATCACAGCACAGACGCTCTCTGGGTGCTAATTTCCATTTGTCACAAAATTATAACCGAATTTAGATAAATACCTAATTTTGTCATTATAAAAATCATTAAACTATTATAACTATTTCACGATGCTTTTTATTAATTAATCTGTTAAATTTTTTTAAAAAATTACATATTAATTCAAATTAATATTTTTAATTAATTTAATTTTATATTAAAATTTAAAATTTATTTAAATAATAAAAAATAAATTTTCTTTTTAATATCTATAAATTTATGTACAAAATAAAGAAATAAATTAAAAAATAAAATATTTTCTTAAATAGGTATATATTATTGTAAATATTAGTAATACATACTTGAAATTTTTTAAAATAATTTTATCATATTTATATTTTTCAAATTGAAATCAGTATTTTCATAATCGAATAAGACTAATTGGTCATATTAGTAAAATAAAAAACTGGCTAATGGTTTGTTTTAATTTAGTTTAAAAACCTTACATCTAAAAAACCAGTCAAAATAGCCCAAAACCAAAATCGAGATTAAATCAGTTCAATCTAAAATTATGTCGTGTTATAAAAATTTAAAATTTTAAAAATGACATAATTTTACTTAAATTTTAAATTTTAAAAATATTTTTTTCATTTCTTTATTATATTATTTTTCATTATTTTATTTATTATATTATTTTTCCTAATTTCTAAAATATTTTAAAGTATTATATATTTTTTAAAAAAATTTAAAAATACCTTATTAAATTGGGCTAGTTAAACCAATTGAATTAGTCGAATCAAGAACTAGCTAGTCGCATTCGACCGGTTCGAGCTTCAATCTAATTTTAAAAACAACGGTTAAGATTTAATAATGTATTTTTGAAATTGTTGAATAATTGTAGAAATAATTTTCTTGAAATTATAACTTTATATCTATTAATTTTTAAAGTAGTATTATTGGATATTTATTAATGTAAAAGTCTGAACTAAATATAATTGCATGGTGAAAATTAAATCTCATAAAATTAAATAATGAATATTTCAAGATAACAGTGAGAATTACAAATAACTAGTTAAAGAAAATATAGATTATTATTAAGGACTAAAAATAGCAATAAGTTTACTTTTTAATTATTTTTATAGCCTTCAATAAATTTATATATGTAAAATATGAATTTTTCATTTTTGGCCTTAAATAGCCTTTAAATAATAGATGAGGGGGTTAAATTAATTAAAAAATTAATTTGAACTAATATGCACTTTTTTAAAAAATTCAGAGAGATAATTAAAACTTTATCTATTGAA
Source organism: Omphalea diandra (assembly GCA_949677035.1). Lineage (NCBI taxonomy): Eukaryota > Viridiplantae > Streptophyta > Magnoliopsida > Malpighiales > Euphorbiaceae > Omphalea > Omphalea diandra. The sequence continues at coordinate 29,945 of CATIWR010303563.1, read as the reverse complement.
AATTCAAAAAAAAAATACTGATTTAAAATACTATGCCAATTGGTCCTCTACTATCTTTTGAGCCTTCAAAACCACCTTAGCTACCTGTACTACATGGTACTGATGTTGATCTATTAGGCTAACTTTAACCTCTTCTTCTTTGATTATTAGCACATCATTGAAGTCATGATCCACTAGATGATGTAAAACCACTTATTTTTGTTGCCCTATTTAGTTCTCCACTTTATCTTAATATAACTTCTCTTCCTTTTTTTCCTTAATTACATTATTCTCTTGGATCACTTCCTCTTGTTGAATAGTTGTTATTAATAGTGCAATATAATTGGCTGGCTTGACTGCTAATCGATCTCGAATTTCTAAACTCCATCCCTTTTCAAACTTTTGACACTTCAATTTCTCTATAGCCACAAACTCTGGGGCACATCTTAAGAGTTTAACAAATTGTATCCCATAACCCACTATGATCATATCATTATACTTCAACTAGAAAAACTCCATCAGTTTCTTATCTAAGTATACTACTAGTGTTAGGGATGTGCATGAGACTTGGAGATTTTCGAATTGGATTGAATTATCGAATTTAACTAAACCAGAATTGAAAATCTCCGATGTATAGTAAAATACCCGAACCAAATAATTTTTTTAAAACGGGGTGGCACTAGAGATTTTATATTATCTAAATTGAGAACTAGACTGAACTATTTTGTAACTGTCCCGTATCGAAAAAATCAAACCAAACCATATATATATATATATATATATATATTATTAATTAGATTATTTATTAATTATAAATTAGTAGTAAATATTAAAAAATTCAATTTAACATTTGATGTGTAAGTTATTAGTTATAATTTATTAAATTATCACTTATTAATTTGAGTCCTTGAATGATTAAAAGTGAAAAACATAAAAAATTTTCTTTATTTTGATTCACGAAGATAAAAAAAATGTAAATTTAATTTTTAATAAATTGAAATAACCGAATACCCAAATCGAATTGAACCGTCTCAAAAGAATTGAACTAAACTGTCCTCATTTATAAGGAACTAAACCGAACTAGAACAAAAATTCAAGAGGATATTGGTTCTCCATTCCTAAAATCTTTTGAATTTTGGTCCGATTCTGGAGATTTTCAAATCCACGGATTGGACCGAATTATGCACACCCCTAGTTGGAGTGTATTTGTTTACAAACTCCCTTAGAAAAATCATCCCAAGTTCAAGTCATCAATTGAGAAGTGATACCTGGAATAGTCTCCCACCAATCTAAGGTATTCTTTTGAATTAAAGATATTGCATACTTCAGCTTTTGCTTTGGAGTGCATTCAAGCCTATTCAAGATTCTCTTAGTTCTTTTAAGCCACTCCTCAACCTTAGTAGGATCTGTAGTGCCCTCACAGTCAGTTGCTTCTTATTTCCTTAACCTATCATAATTCTTATCTATAGCAAGTACTACATGTGCTTGTGTTGCAAATCTCTGCATTATTTCAGCAAATTATATGATATTTGGATTTACACCCATAACTGGATTATTCCCTGGCATCTAAAGATTCTCTCCTATATGTTCAACATGCTCACATGCATGAATAGACTCAATAGACTCATTCCTAGCCTCTGGGCCAACATAAACTCTGCAAGGTGCATCCATACTCCTATATGCCAATGCATGTAACTGTTAACATAATGCATATGTCATATACCACATGTTCACATTAGACATGTCTATATAATCATTTACTCGCCTTGATACCACTTAATGTAGCATCTCATTTCATAGATTTTTTTTATTTAACTTTGCTAAGTTTATTAAGTAGCTTAAGTTATTAATCCACATTTAATAATCATTTTTAAAGTGTATGCTTTAACTCATTTAGAGATTATGAAGTACTAAAGTGACATAATATCATTCAAATTCTCTCATGCCATCCTAATATAATTAAATGACCTTTCTTTATTTATTTTGAACACTTTATATATTTTGTATTACAACATAGTAACTCTTTATATTAAAGCCTATACGGCCAACAAAGCAAAATACTAAAAGACTGCATATTGACTCAATCTCTATCAGACTACTAGATAGCAACTTTAAAATATAGATAAGATACAATCTCTAGTCTACTTTTCTTGAAAAAAAAATTAAATGCAAAGGAATGAGTTTGGATACTTAGTAAGTAAATAATTAATGATACTTAAATTACAAATAACACAACAAACATTTAAATATACATAAATCATCATCCTATCTATGCATGTAGTAAAGCATTTCTAATCTTTATTGCCACACAATCTATTAAATGTTATTACCACACAGGCTGTCATATGTTGTTGCCATACAAGCTATAGGATATTATTACCGTATGGGATAGTCTTATTTAATTCAAGCACCACATAATCTATATAGTTCTTTTTAGTTGTTGCGCAAGCTATATAGTTCATTTTAGTTGCCACACAAACTATTCTTTTCTCATTACTAATTCAAGCAATATCAAGTAACAATTTTTCAATAATTCATTTACAATCTTAACAAAATTCTAGCAATATAATAATTAGCAATAACACCCATCAATCTTGGCGAATCATATCAAAAAAGTATTTTTATTCTGAAGCCATAATTTATCAACATCTCATCAAAATAGATAATTTCAAAATCTAACAATCCTTTCATCAAAATATTCATCAATATCATCTCGTTAGATAACATTTTAATCCATAGAATATAAGATCTTAACATTTTAACCAATCATATCATTTTCTATTTACTTACCTCTTTCTTCAACTATGAAGCCATGGGTGGTCCGAACTTATTCCCAATATTATCTTTAGCTCCTTGAGAACCTATTTTAGCACACTTAATCAATCCATGATGATAAAACAAAAATTTTATCTTTTTTATGCATGTATGCTCTAGTAAAATATTATGACCTTGGAAGGCTATTTTCATAATTACTTTTGCCCCACACATTCAAATGACTATATTATGTTTTCTACTTAAACTAGATGTATATGGGTAAAACATATTCATAATTCATACCAAAATATGCATTACACAATTTATGGTGAATTTTATAATTTTGCCATATTCCTATTGCAATTATATGGATAAAGAGACCCATAAACTTAGCTATATCTAAACAATGTAGATGTCTAATTGAAAAATAAAACTTTAGAGCCAGTTAGTTAGCATATAAATGAAAATTTTTCTTATTTTATACTTTCTCTATTTCAGTTTCTAAGGTTCTTAAAATAAATGAGTGATATCAAACTTTGCAGGTATGTGCAGGTTTAGGACTAGTTATATCTCTTAACACATAAAATATTAAGCAAAAATGTTTTACATGAATTTAGATGAGACATAAATATAAAGTTTTTATGCTTTGAACTTCACCTAATTCCCCTTCTAGGTCCTTGAAATTCTTGAAAAACAAAACCAATGGACTTGGCAGGTTTCAATAGAAATTAGTCACGATCAAAGAACAATATCTTTTCATAAACAACATATTTAGCAAAAATGTTTTACAAACATTTAGATGAAACATATATACCTACAACTTTTTATATTTTGTAGCCTAATCACTCTTATAGAGTTATGAAATTGTGGGTGGAATAGTTTGTCATTAAAATAGAATAAAAACAAATTAAATTTTTATTCACTTTTAATAACTTCTCATACATGAATTCTAACTATAATTGTTTCTTAATTCCCACTAATTATTCTTGATTAACATGCCATTGAGGAGAAATTTCATAGGGAAACAAATATGAAATCACATACCTTTTGTCAAAGCTAAAAAACCTCAAGAATCTTTTATAGCTAATTTATCCTTCTTCCTTCTTCTTCTTTTTCTTCGTCCTTTTCTTTTTGCTTTCTTTGCTCTCCTTTGTATTGTTGTACCCTTTTTTTTTCTATTTAATATGCTATTAATTGCAGAGAATTCCAATTTGTATTCCTATTATAATAAGACAAAAGATTGGTAATTTGTTCTTATAGGTTTGAAATTTTAATTTTCTCTTTTACTCCTTTTTTTTTTTATTCCTTCATCACCTATGTTCCTCTAATAATTTTCATCAACTCCTTATACATTTAATAAGTTATAAGGTATCCAAATTTAAGTTATAATAATATGCATACCATTTGTGACAATTTGCTATGCAACTATACAAATATCATATCCATATTCAAGTGCCTCAAAGGCACTAATTTAAATGTTATTATAATGCTTCAATCAAGTAATGCATATATGCAAATATGACACAATTAAAATGCATAAAATTTACGTTAAGGATGTTACCAAAAAAATAGGAAGAACTTTAAGCAATCAAACCTCGATCGGTAGCTGTAAGTGCTTAATTTTGTTAAATAAGCTAGCACATCTAAAATGGTCATTTTGTACCCTCAAAACCACCTAACCACCTTCTCCCTTTTATTTCCATGACTAAACATTTGATTTCTTCAGTCTTTATTAGTTTAAAACTCGCCCATACCCTCCTAAAACCTTTCTTCCATCCATGGCCACCAAATCAAGTTTGCTCATCCATTTCTTCCATTTTGTAAGCAACTTGATGATTTTCTCATTCCTATTTTAAGTAAGTTATACTCTTTCATATTTCTTGAATATTTGTTTTATTTTTGAATAAGTAAATTTATGGTGTTCTTGAGCTTGGTGGTGATGGAATAAATGAAGTTTGGTGTTAGTATGGCATGAAAGGTGATGTTTTTTTTCAAAAAGAGTTTTACATATACTTAAAGTGTATGGATTGTTCCTATTTGTTCTTCATGTTCGATGGTTTATTAAGTGATAGTTAGTTTTCTACTATTCATATTTGTGAAGGAAATTAAGCTTAAATGGTGTTTTACTCCTTAGTTGCACTAAAGGCAAAGTTGATGTCTTAATGAACATTATAACTATCCTTATGTAACTAGCTTGATTTTTCTAGGAAGATTGACACTAAATGCATTTTTTTGACTTTGTTTGATACTCTATAATTATGATTAGTGTCATATTAATGGTTGAAAGGAGTGACATTTACCTAATTGAGGTAGAGATGAGCATTGATATGTTAATAAAACTTAAGTTATTTCCTTTATAAATGGACTTAGTTTGATTGATATATGCATCTAATTGCTAGGGGCCATTAGAGTTTGTGATATTAATTAAGACAAGTAGAGTTTATGCATTTTGTGATACAAGCAAGGGTGGTTTAATTCCCTAACTCGTATGCTTTAATTGAATTACTAAGGATCGTTTCAAGAATCAAGGATAAAGGACTTTAAATCCCAATTAGACCTATAGAAAACCAGTTTCTAGCAACTTGAATTACAATTATTCAAATGTTATTAATTATAACCATAGATTAGTTCAAGCCGATTTAAGCCTAAAATTAAATTTATTAAGAAATCCATCTAACAACTTCACCATGTTATTTTAAGAACTCAAGAAAGAGAACAAATTTCATAAGAAAAATTGCTAAAGGAAAAAAAATATTATTCATTGAGTTTGGTCGAATGAGGGGGAAGGGAGGCGAGGGGGGAGGTTATTTATAGCCTTACATGTTTGCAATCCTAATTAAGAAAAAAAGAAGTAAAACTCTAAAAAATCTTATGTCAAATTTGGCGATAAGGAGTTGGCCACCTAAAAACATGTTAAACATCACTTTCCTAACGAGATAAGTAAGAAAAATAAGGCTTGTCATTTACTACTATGAGTATTTGGCCAACACAAGAATTCCTAGGCTAAAAAGGCATTTTTAAGTTTTGTACAAGCTTAAAAGACTAACAAAGAAGTACTAATCTAAAAAGGAGAAGAATAATTAGACCAATAGGAGAAATCCTTAAGAGAAGAGCAAAACATTGCCAACTAAGTATAATTTTGGAAAATCTTTGACTTGTGGACTTTATCTCTTCAAGAACATGTTTTGGGCCTTTATTCTTGGCTTGGCCAAATGGTTATTGGGTCTTAGGCTTCATTAAATGTTGGGCTCCATTAGATTAAGTTAAGTGCACCATTTGAAGGTCTAAGTTCCAAGTATCTTTTATTTAGGCTTCACACATCCTTTCCTCTTCTTAGGCTAATTTGACTTGTTTATATCATTCCCTATTTTCTTTAGAAAGATTCATCCTCGAATCTTGGCCTACAAGAAAGCAAAAATCTAACATAATAGCTAATAAAGATAAACCAAATTGAAAACTTACATTGCAATTGAGAGTATTTCCTCTTAGGTTAAAGATTAATCACATGAAATGTCCTACAATAAGGTTAGCAAGAAGAGTTTAAATACAAATCAAACATCTAAAAGAAACCTCAACATTTCAATATAGTATGGAGAAATACGAAGTTATCAAATTTCTTAAAATCTCATCATTAGATAAAGAAAATTTAGGTTTACTAAAACAAGATTTAGAAACCAGACAAGAATAAGAAAGATAAGAATTTTTGAAATAAAAAGAAAATCTTCTACGTAACTAATGCCTGAAGTAAAAAAAGAAGTAAACAAACAATCTAAAATACTAGAAAAGGAAAACAAATGTTTAGAAGATGAAACACAAAAGCTAAATTTCAAGAACTTTTCCTACATGCATCACACCTAAAGCATAAAGGAAAATAATTAAAACATGATAAATGCCTTAAAGAAGCAGAAAAAAACACAAAATTTAAAAGTAAAATGTTTTAAAGAAGAGGAAGAAATGCAAAAAGAAGAAGACATGTTTAAAACAAGAAAACTCTTTTGAAATGCAAAAAGAAGAAAGTAAATTAGAAAAAAGATCCAAAACATAAAAACTAGAGGAAAATAAGCAAAATCATGTTTAGAAGAAGAAAAATAAAAGAACATCTAAAAAAAATATTACAAAACTCCCTTTTACATAAATTTACAACCTCACTTTTCATTATAACATCATCATAAAAAAAAAATCAAGAGTTAAGTTGGCTTCTTTGCTAGACTCCTCTATTGGAAACCATTCTTTATAACCTTGCAAAAGGGATGTTAAAGCATTATACAAAAGATTATAAATTTTGCTAGTAGTGCAATACATCCCTTTGAACAAAAACATGGTTGTGGACTGTTTGGAAGAATTGGTTTCAATCTCAACACTTTCTTTTAATATTAGGGCTTTCTTTTGCACACCATCTCCTTTTGCATGCACCTCTCTCTTTTTTTATATGCATCCAGTCTATCCTCTCTTTTTCCAATCTTTGTTCACACTCCTTATGGGTTTTCTCACAGCTTCTCTTTTACTGTATAATTATTTCTTTTTGTCTCACATGCATCCTCTCTCTCTCTTAAAACTTTTTTGATCCTCATAAATTTTTTGAGGAGATAAAGGAGATAATACAATATGTTGACCATGAAAGTCAAACCCATGAGTGTTTATAAACTTATCATGCTTATCCCTTGCCATGGTCTCCCCAATAAAGTATGATTGGCTTGCATTGGCACCACATCATAAAAAACCTTATCATAATATTTACCCATAATAAAGGAAACTTTAACTTGCTTGGTATGTGACGACTGTATTCATATTTACTCTGATACCAATAACTGTAATGACCAATTGTGTTTACAAATCATGTTGCTCTGATACCAGTTTTTTTTTCACAATCTGTAATGCTACAATCGGTACCTATCAAGCACTCAACATCCGAGATTTGCCTGTCGACCTCGCGATGTCATACACACCGGGATTTGCATGTCTGCCCCGCGTATGCTTGAGCCCTCTCTGATACCAAAACTATAACATCTAAATTCATTTGTCAAACCAATAACTGTGACATCCATTGTTCTCATTTGTAAATCAGATTTGATACCACAAATTGTAACGTCATAACGTGGCTACAGTTGGTACCTATCAGAGCACTCAACATCCGAGATTTGCCCATCGGCCCTATGATGTCATACATACGGGGATTTGCACCTCTGCCCCGTGTGTGCTTGAACCCTTTGATACCACCAACTGTAACTATCATCTTCAGTTGTAAATCATGGCATTTCATGTTTAGAAATGCATACACATTAAGATTTATTCATCATACATATATAATCCCATATGTATTTAATGTATACATGTGTTAACTAATGTTAGGACCAATGACCATCACTAGTTCCTATCAAATGTATGTACATGACGCAAGGAGAGAGAGTTGAAATTCAGCCGACGACCTGTGTTTCATGTGTCTATATGCAAAACTTTATGTACCAAAGTGTCCAAAGTCTATGCTTCAATATCTCAAAAATAATTACGATTTGGTGAGTCGCGACTCAGTGAATAAAACAATAATCGAATTCTCATGGCATAATCTATAATCAAATATCATCAAGATACATTGCAAGTATAACAATTGACTATGTAAGTGCAAATGCAATAGTTTTGTTTTTATCGTGACCGAGCAAGGCAAACATTGCTCTCGGGGTATTCATGTGATTCATGTAACATATGATTTGGGACCTATTGGTCCATCTTCCTGTAATTTGCAAGTGCTTGACAAGTCGGTCACAACGCCCCTTTTTAGTTTCATATGCAAGTGTTTATTCACAAACGATATGCCAAGTAATCGTTAAGAGTATTTAATTCTCATTTGGCCTGTATTCCCATGTAACATGTAACAATTCAATCATATATACATGTAGTAGAACATAATCATATTATTTCCATGTAACATGTAACAATTCAATCATTCTCACTTGACTTATATTTTCATGTAACATATAACAATCCAATCATATATACATGTAATAGAACATAATCATATCATACCATTATCACATACACCCATTGAATCCATTTATGCTTTTTACTCACACACATTGAATCCAATTATTGTTTCTACTCACCTTTTTATGTGACCAACCTTTATGGTAGAGCTTCTCTCTCTAGGACTTCCTCAAAGTGTTGAGATCCTAGAATTTGATACATACATGGTTACAAGTATGCCAAATGATTATGAATGCTTGGTATGCAGTTATGACATGATTCATGCAAGTGTACTTAGTGTTTATACATATTTTCCTTATATGGCAGCCTGAGCTTGCTATACAATCACAATAATAACTCCTGATATACTAGTCCACCTGGCTTGATTCTTTTTTTTAAACAAACTAGACATATAATGGGACAACATGTTCAAATTTCAGGCTAATATCAGATACACATAAAATGTGGTGAATTTTTAAATCTTGCCCTGTTGTAATATCATCTCAGTCTGAATTGTCTTACACTCTTGGGTGTATCTCAAATTATACAAATCCAATTGCAATAATAATCTGTCATAAGTTTAAAACATATAAATGAACATTTTTCATGTTTTACTCATTATCCAGTTCAGTCTATAAGGTCACCAAAACAAAAGACCAATCTCGGGGAAAGTAGGTTCATAACATGTTGATAACCAGTCATGATAAAGGGACAATATCTTAGCAACCATATTAGATTTAGCAACAATATTTCACAGGTATATAGATCAGACATAAATATACAACTTCCAAGTTTGTACCATCATCAAATTTTGAGTCTACGATCATCAAATTCTTGAAAAAACAAATTAAAAGAAAGATGGTGTGTCATCTAGGTACAAAGTCAGTCCCAATCAATAAGCCATATCTCTTATCACACAACAAATTAATCAAAACTACTTAATAGGTATTTAGAAGGAATATAACCCTACAAGTTTCATGTTTTGCACTCTATCAAAATCAGAATATAAAGTCATCAAAATATAACAAAACAAAAGACTGAGATCATCTCAGTTCATTTTTGAACCAGTCCTGATAAAGGAGCCATATCTCTTCACACACATAGAATCAAGTAAAACTGTTTCATATGAATTTATATGAGACATAAGGCTACAACTTTTATGTTTCTCACTTTCCCCAATTCCTCTTTTAGGGTTATGAAATCATGGGTGAAAAATTATGCTCTAACAATAAAATCACTAGAATCAGCTCTTGTTCTCTTGGATTACAACTTCCATCTAAGAGCTCTACCTCAATTACTCCAGAATTCTCACTAACCATGCATGATTAATATGTCATGAGAGGTTAATTTCAATTGAGAAGAAGATAAATTACTTACCTATTGTCCCAGAATTGGAAAACCTTAGGCAGCCAACACTTCTTCCTCTCCTTCTTCTTCTTCTTCTTCCTTTGTTCCTTTCTTTCTTTCTTCCTTAGCTCTCTCTCTCTTTCATCTGGTGTATTTCGACCTTGTCTCCTCTCTTACCAGCCCATAATGACAGATAATTATAATTTGTATTCTTACTCTAATAGGACAAAAGATTGGTGGTTTGTTCCTATTGGTTGAAAGTTAAACAATTTTGCTTTTAGTCCATTTTCTTCATTCCTTCATCACCTTCGTCCATTCTCTAATTTCTAGATGCTCTTTATACTAGTTCTCAAACACCATTATTTATGATGTTATAATAAGCACACAACATGAAATAATTTATCATATAACTATGCAAACACTGCATATATGTTCAAACATCCCAAATGCAACAGTGCAATTGTCATTGTTGTGTTTTTACAATTCACATGTCTAAATGATTATTTATCCTATGCATATGTTCATGTGAGATTTCATATCATTTGATACAGTGCATATGCTCATATGTGATTTCATATCATTTGTGAAATGAATATATTCATGTGATAATGCCAATGAATAGGGATAGAGATGTTACATCTTACATCCAATACCATTGTTTGGAATGGATTTGATGATTTAGTAGTTTATATTGTATCAGCTTAGTTGTAAACTGCATTTTCATTATCTTCCTTAGCAGTTTCCTCATGTAGAGTCCATATATTATAATTAGGCACAAAACCATTTTGGGCTTCATAGTATCCACTTCTAGAAATATGAGGTTTTGACACTTATGATGATTATTGGACACCTAATTTTGTTCCCATCTTTTAGTTTTGAGTGACTATAGCTAAATTCAATAAACTGTTTCATCTTGGTCATAAACTCTATGTTCAGCAGAACATCCTGAATCCTTCTATACATCCATTGTCGATTAATTCTCATTTTTCCTTCCTATATTCATTATGAAAAACAAAGCATTTAAATTAATTATTTTATACTTATTATAACTCCTTATAACTCTATTTATACATTAATAGATACAAACTTACTCATTTAGAAAAATGATGTTTGATGACTATAAACAGGTGCAATATATTTATAAATATGCAGAAATTTTGACAGCATCTTCCTATAGTTCACTAAATGCACGATATGAAATAAGTACTCTCTCATATAACTTACACCAATTTAATGTCACTGCAAGAATCAACACTTATTTTATTATGCATCTAAAATACAATAAGGGACACTATCTAGTTTCTATATATTAATTGAAATACTTACATCTACCTAGTTCACATATAGACATTGCATTTCTAAACTATCCAACTTGGACAATTTAATATCGTCTCATTATATCCAATGAGATAGGCAATAAATAAAATTTTGAGGCTTCAGTAACATAGTATATATTTTTTAATATACACTTACTATTTTCAAATTTGCAGGTTGTACCTAATCATAAAACTATGATTTTGAATAGTAATTTCATAAAGTTTGTGGTTATTAGAGTTATCTTTGACACATTTAACGTAAATCAAACTCAATCAAATATACAATTCTACAGTTTTAAAATAATTTCTTTGCCCTAGTTTTGCTCGAGTCATCAAATACCCAACATATCACAAAAAATTTTAAACAAAATAAATATAAAACATATATTTCAAAATCAATGTAAAAATCTTTAAATGATTAAAACATGATTTACATCGAACTAAATCAAACTTTTGGTATTTTATGGTTATCTTAGTCATACAAAAGGTTGTCTTATTTTATAACTTTAGGGTATCTTAATCATTTGTGTATGTTCTTTGTGTCTTTTAGGAATATCTCATTCATGTCTATAATACTGATATCTTATTCATAACTTTAAGGGTAACTTATAGTCATTAGTGTATGTTTTTTGTGTCTTTTAGGGATATCTCATTCATATCTATATTAAGGATATCTTATTCATAACTTTAGGGGTAACTTATAGTCATTTAAGTATGTTCTTATATCTCATTCATTTCTATAATAAGAATATCTTATTCATAACTTAAGGGGTAACTTATAGTGATTTGTGTATGTTCTTTATGTCTTTTAAAGATATCTCATTCATATTTGTAATAAGGATATCTCATTCATAATTCTTTCATAAGAAAACAATCCAAAGAAGAAAAAGAAATAAAATTTTTTAAATAAAAGAGAAGAAGAGAAATTTTTTAACTAAGAGGGAAATCATTAAAGAGCATGCAGTTGATTTCTTCCATAAATTATTCACAAGGGAAGGGGATTCAAAGATAGACTATCCTATTAAAGGTGTGTTTCCTTGAATTAATTATGATAAAATGGTGGATTTTGGTAGGGTTATTGAGGTAGAGGACATCCATAATGTCATTTTTTACATGAAACCATTAAAGGCTTTGAGTGTGGATGGTCTTCATGCTTTCTTTTTTTAGAGCCAATGCACCAAGGTGGGTGATTCATTTTGCATTATAGTTTAAAATGAAGGACAAGTTCTAAGAGATTTGTATAAAATGTTGGTAGTCCTTATTCTTAAATTTGAAAATCCAAATTAGATTAAAATATTTCAGCCTATTAGCTTGTGTACTATTATCTACATAAACCATGACTAAGGTTATTGTGAATCTTATAAAGGAGATTCTCTCTGAGCTTATTAGGCCGACTCAGGTAAGTTTTAATCTTGTAAGGCATATTACAGATAATATCATTGTTGCACAGGAAACCATGCATTCTATGAAGAGAAAAGTTAGCAAGATGGGTTTCATGGTTATAAAAGTGGATCTTGAAAAAGCTTATAATTGTTTGAATTAGGAGTTTATCCATCATATTCTATTAGATATTGGACTTCTCATTAATTTAATTAGAGTAATCATGGACTATATCACTTCCCCTACCATGCAAATTTTGTGGAATAGGGAATTAACAAAGGAATTCATTCCATTTAAAAGGATGAGACAAAGGGATCCTTTGTCTCTATATTTTTTGTTGTGTATCAAAAGACTTAATCATGGGATTAATCTTGCAATTAAGGAAGGAGGATGGAAGCCAATGAACTTGAGGTGTCAAGGTGGTCCTATTTCTCATCTTATTTTTGCTAATGATTTGTTACTCATAGTTGAGGCTCCTATAGGGTAAATTCAAGTTTTGGATGAGGTCATATAGACTTTTTGTGGGAGTTTTAGGGAAAAATAACTAAATAAAAAATTTTGGTTTATTTTTCAAAAAATGTTCCCATTGTTAAAGCTAAGAAGTTGAGTAGAGCTCTTGGTGTTCAAGCTACTGACAACTTAGGCATGTATTTGGGTGTACCTCTCCTCCATTCACAAGTGTGTAAAACAATTTACCAAGATATAATTCATAAGGTTGAGAAAAGGCTAAGTGGATGAAATTATCTCAACTAGTCTATGGCAAGCCGAGCTACTTTGGCAAATTCAGTCATTCGGTTATCCCATTATATTTTATGCAAACTACATAGTTGCCCATAACTATCTGTAATAAGGCTAAAGAAATATGCTGACATTTTATTTAGGATGGCAATAGTAAAAAGAGGCATATGAGTCAGGTTAAATGGCATAGTGTTTGTGAACTAAAGGCTTGAGGAGGTTTAGGCTAAAAGACTTGCAAGCAATGAATGATTTTTTCTTACAAAAATTATGTTGGTGGTTAATTACATAAGACCATCTTCTTTGGGTTCAGGTGATTAGAGCAAAATATGATTTGGATTTTACAAGATGGTGATTAGAGGACCATCTTCTTTGGTTCACACTTGTGGCGTCCTATAAGTAAGGTTTAAAAGACAACTCTGAATAGATTAATGTGGTCACTGGGTAATGGAAAATGATTTAGATTTTGGTTGAACAAATGAAATCTTAGTGATAAAATGTTATGTGAAGTGGCTTTGGGTGATGTCTCACCTACCTAGATCAATGCTACTATATCTGATGTTGTAAATGACATTGGGTAGTGGAAATGGGAGTTATTTCAACATTTGTTACCCATTGGGATTGTGCTCATCATTGCTGAAATTGAGCCTTCTATGGAGGAAGATATGAAGGATAACATTCATTGGGCTTATAGTAAAACTAGTCTCTTCACTATTAGGACCATTTATGATGTTACTTAGATAGACCGATGGAATAAGAAGAACATTGTTGGAGCTTGGGTTGGTATTAGAAGGGACCATATTGAATTATAATGCTATTATGGACAATTATGCATGGTTCACTGCAAAGGAAGTTTAAATTGAAAGAAGACATATATGTGATGATGCCTTATATGATAAATGTATTGTTGTAAATTGAGATGGATTGCACATTCTCAGAGACTGCGAGTTTACAAGGATGGTTTGGAAGAAATTAGTTATAGGTCATTCCCAACGTACTCTCTTTCTCTAAAGGGATGGTTAATGAAAAACTTGACCAATAAATTAAAGATTAATATGGAGTTAGATTACAGTTGTGTGATTGGGGTGGCAATTTCCTATTTTTGGTTCTAGTGAAATCTAGAATTATTTAGAGTTAAAATAGTTAGAAGAAAGAGAATGGCTGATGGAATATTTCTTCGAGGTAATGAAGTTGTTCAGGTTAATAATTCCATGATTAAGCATAGTACTGCATGCATACTTATATGGATTAGATGGTGCATGGCTAGAAATGATTGGTACAAACTTAATAAAGATGGATCCTTTAACAACTTAAATGGAATCTCTTGAGTTGGAGGCCTTGTTTGAAATTGGTTAGGTCAGTAGATTGATGGCTTCACCATGAATATTGGATTGTGTTCTATAACAGGGGTTAAACTATTGGGGATTTATAAATGGCTTAGAGCTTGCTTGGAGCTTAGGAGTGAAGCATTTGGAGCTTGAAACTGACGACCATTGTGTTATATAGATTATGCAAAAGAAGACTATCACTAACGTTGGCATTCACTGTTTCGTTCATAGTATCCATAGGTTGTTAGAGAGAGATTAGGAAGTGGTTATCAAACATGTATATCGAGAAGCCAACTATGCAACAGATAGGCTACTGTATCATGTTACTGAGCTACATTTTAGAAACTATAGATTGTAAGAATCTCTAAATGAAGTTAAGCAATGGATAATTTTATGATCAAATGGGTATTTCCTCTATTAGGAATATTCCCCCTTAGTTTTACTCTTTGAGCACCTTCCTTATACCAAAAAAATTACAGAAAGTTTAAACAAAGAATAAATAAATTCATCCTATTGACTCGTATAGTCTTGGCAAAAATGGGTGGTTGAGCTCTTAATATTCGAAATTTTGAATATATCCAAATAATGAGAATGACAAATGGAAATAAAAAATTTTGCTACTTAACTAATAATTAATCAATTACCATTTAAGTAAACACTCACTTTCAACCCATTGTACATATCATCAATAGTATACATGCTTAGTCCAATAAAGGTAATATATTTACATATATTCAAGCAAATGGCAACTGTTCTACATAATCATCATAGGATTAAGCATTGGCAATAACATTACTTAGACCACTACATTTGTTTAGTGAAGAAGACTTATTAAAGGTCATGGTAATAAGTGAAGAACATTATGGATTAGTTTCTTGAGTTTTCATGATTTTAGAGAAAGATGAAGTATTTTAAAAGGATTTTCAACAATGGATGATCAAGAGAAATCCATCAAATGTTAACAAGTTAATTGTTTTGACAAAAATAACAATGTAAGATTCATGTGTTTAGGTACCATTCAAGTAAACACTCATAATCATTAGTGAAAATTACTATAATATTCTTGAAAGACACTAATGTTAAGTTGAAAAACTACTTATGTAACTCAAGCTTCACTTTATACAAAAATAAAAGTGTAGGAACTCAATGTATAGAAATAAATGTGTAAGAGGCAAAAATAAAAATTATAAAAGTGTAGAGGGTAAAAAATGATTTTTCCTAACTTTAAGGATATCTTATTCATTTGTATATGTTCTTTATCTCTTTTAAGGATATCTTATTAATGTCTGTAATAAGAATATCTTATTCATAATTTTAGGGCATCTTATTCAATTGTTTATATTATCTACGACTTTAAGGGAATGTTTTTTGCATTTCTTTAAGGATATCATATTGATAACCTTATAGGTATCTTAATTAAAAAAATAGAAAAAATAATGCTAGACTAAATAACATTCATGTAAACACTTCTACAATTCCCCCCTTCATTCCTTCACCCCCAATTCTCTTTAGGTCACCAAATACTCGACAAATCACAAACCAAACTATATTTCTCAATGATATAGATGAAGCTTCATAAATATAAATTGTCATTTAGATAAGATGTCTAATACAGAAAATCATAGTATAAGCAATTTAAAGTACAAATATTATGTGTAAAAATCAAATAACAATAAGAAAAAACATAATAACACTTAATTTGAGAAAACAAACAAAAAAATGTTAATGTAAATAACATAAACATAAAAACTTCTACAGTTTCCCTTAATTTCATCATCCCCAGTTCTCCTCAGGCCACCAAATGTCCAACATATCACAAACTAAATGATATTTCTCAATGATACGTATGAAAGTTCAAAATTATAAACAATCATTATATAAAAGATATCTAATACACAAAATCACAGTTATAATCAATTCAAAGTATAAATTTTACTCGTAAACATCAAATAATAATAAGAAAAAACATAATAACACGTGAGTCAAGGTAACGAAAAAAACAATGATAAACTAAATAACATAAACATAAACACTTCTACATTTTCCCTTAAATCCTTTACTCTTAGTTCTCCTTATGTCACCAAATACTCGACAAATCACAATAAACAAACTTCAAAAAACACATAATAAATATAGATATGACACAAACACATACTTGGTAAAACAAAAAATCCAAAAAAAAAAACAAAAATACAAAAACAAAGCCAAGATATCTACAAGATGAGAGATATAAATAACTCAACTAAATGAAAGATTCCAACATAACTCTAAAAAATGAATAATAGTAACATTTAATCAATATAGATGTAGAAAATTAAATTATTGTTAATAAACCTCATTCAAACAAATTTTATATTTAAATTTTATAATTGTTTAAATAGTAAAATATGCATTGTTACATAAATTCAATTTTTTCATGAATATAAATTAGCTATATGATAAATTTATAATTAAAATTATAAGTTTAAATGTTTTGGTGAAAAATATAAGTATGAGATAAAACCTCTAATACTATTTTATAGCATATGCCCATGAATTTTGAGCAACTAACTGTTTAAAATATAATAGAAGTTTTATACAAAAGCAAAAGATATCTATTTCAATGTGAAATAATTAATATGTACTCATTAACTTTCTTCATTATATGAATCAAACAGTGCCCAAGAGATTAAAATTGTCATAATAGCATTAAGAGGAAAGCGAATCAAGTTATATAATTTTTGGGTTCTTAAGAGGAAAGTAATTCAAGTTATATATAAAAAGGTTTGGTTTTGGCTTCGGTTTTTATAAAGGTGATATTTTTTTCATTTTTTTTAATCGGCTAAAGGAGTCAAATCAAAGCACACAGGCATGATACCATTATACTGAGAAGTTACATTAAAAACATTAGAGGTGTAAGTTTCACGGTATCTAAATGGAATACCGCCAAAATCGCACCGTCAATACCGATAAATACCGATACTGATCGATACTAAAAATTTCCGGTATCAAAATTCAAATTTTGGTGGTATCGGTATCGGTTTTGGTTTTTTGAAAATTTTAAACAGTGCACCATTAGTAACAAAAATGTGTTTGGATTGAAATTTATTTTTGTTTTTTATAATTGAAATTTATTTATTTATTTATCTAGATGAATGTATTTGTTTTATTAACAAAAATGTGTTTGTAATATTATGTTGTGACTTGAATTATGATGTTTTATTTATTGTTTGTATTGATTTGAAAATCATTATTTGTATTTATTTAAAAAACATATTGTAATTTCGTTATCAGTATTAGACACCGCCAATACCACATTATATTGATAGTAATGGTTTTTACGATTTTCATCTTTAACGGTATTGGTATTGGTATTATATTTCTACGGTATCGGTATTATGTGGTATTGTAAAAAGTGGCAATTTCGGTGGCTGCAGTATACCGATTACATCCCTAAAAAACATGATGAAATTTTTATTATGTACCCACAAAAGCATTGTTTATTTATTTATTTGCTTGTTACTTGAATGCAATGAAAGGAAGTGTTCAAAGGTAACCCACAACAAAAAATCCAAAAACAAGAAAAGGAAAAAAAAAAAAAGCTTGCATAAAGTTTAATTATTCATAAAATTTTAAACTTTACTATGTTTTTCAAATTTATTTCATAATTATTTTTAATAAAATTGTTTAAATATTAATCTTATTTATAAATTTACCTTATAATTAAGGCTTATTGGTCTTAAAATCCAAACCTTTTCGAGTTTTGACAAAATTGGTCAATCTTTTTAATTTTGGCGAAATTAGTCAAAACTAATAAAATTTTTGCAAATCTAGCCAAAATTCAAATTGATCAAAATAGAATGAAATATCACATGACGTGGCAAACCAATTGACATGAATTTTTATAAAAAATTAATAAACTTAGTTAATATTAGTTATTAACATCAATTAATATTATTTTAAGTTAATATTTTAACGTGATTTTGCATCATAACAATGAAGGTGAATTTTGGATTAACTCATAATCTCTATAAGAGATTATCAATATATAATAATTATACAGTTCTTAATAATAATATAATTGACTAAAATAGTAAGAGAATGTACTTCTCTCTTATTGTTCTAGATTTGAATATATTAACATTGTAAAAAGATAAAATTTCATGAATTTATTAAGCTTGATATAAATAAATATATTTAACTAGGTATAAATCTAAAAAAGTGTAGCTACATTTAATATACTTGATACGGTCCGAGGCCAACACCTATATATCAAGTAGGCAAGTGCACCTATCGAGTATAGTGTAGCGTAGGAATATCAAGTGTCAATCCCTCAAAGACTAAAAGTACTAATATTAGCTCTTTCTCTATTATTTAACCGATAAATTTAAGTGAATTAATTAACTAATTAAAAACTTATGAAAATATGAACTAAAGAGTGGACAAAGATGACCAATATGACAAATGATACTCAAGTATTGAATCCCCCTAAGAGTTATTAAGAAATTAATTTTCTAACAATACAATCTAATTCAATATTTATGAAACCATGGAAATCCCTTTAGTATGTTAAAGTCCTTCTCAAGATCATTAACATCTAATTCTAGGTTATTTAATTGGAATCTCTTCCTAATTAAAACCTCCTAAAATTGCATTATAGTTTTTTGAATTTCACTATTAGGTTTAACCCTAATCGATAGGATTTATGTTATTTTATCTCTACAGGTACATGCAACTCCTTTCAATTGTGCTAAATTTATTCAATAACTTGATTTCTCAATCTAAGTTTAAAGAATTATAAAACAAGAATTAATATTTCGGACATATCAATTCAAGGAGATCAAGAGCAAACACAATTGAATTCCATAAAATAATAAAAAGATTGCATTATCTAAAGAAAATCACAATTCTAAACTCATCTTCGGGTTCATCATACCCTAGTGCCTAACTAATTTAGTTCATAATGGAATTACTAGCCAACATCAAAATAAAAAGAAAATAAAATAGAAAAGTTTTCATGATAAAACCATTATATTCTTCAATTATCTTCAAGTTTTATAGATGACCAATAATTCTCCTCTTATTGACAGTTTCTTCTCCAAAAAAATAAAAATAAATAAAAGAATCTCTCTAAAAAAAATAAAATAAACAAACTCTCTCCTGAAAATAATCCTGATAAATAAAACCTCCTCCTCTATTTGTAATCTCCTATTCCCCTTCAAAATAGGAAAAGCACATTCTCCTCTTCCATTTATGAAAAATAACAAATAATAAACTCTTCTATTTTGAATAGAACCTAGTGGCTCTAATTCTCCAAATATCTTGCACAACTCTTTTCAATTTGAATTGGGATTGAACTCAAATTTTGTCTGAAAAAAATCAAAACTAGTTCCTGAACTATCAAATTTCTATTTGATCCCTAAATTTTTTGGAACTGCACAATTTCATCCAAAAACCTCTTATAATTCATCCATCGGCTCCAATTTTCAGGATTTCCTATAAAATCACAAATTAACAGCCAAAAGTGAGACATCATTTTTTACTTTTCTCCTAAATTAGACTCAATTAGTAATAAAACTAACCCTAAAAATACTAGTAATAAAGATTTATCAAATTCTCCCACACTTAGCATTTTGTTTGTCCCAAGCAAAAATAATAAGCTAACAAAAAAAGAAATAAACAAAAAACTAAAAACAAAGCGAGAAGAACACTAAGTACAAAACACATAAAGACTAACATAATTGACTCACAAACACATTTCATCCCCTCATCGACATCATCATAAATTAAATTAATCGAGATATACGAAAAAATCATCAATTCTCAAACTTACAAAAACTGTGTTCTAACATACTTATTTAATCATAACTATCCCTAAATCAAATGCATCAAAGATTATCCATTTACAAATCCTAAAAAAAAAAAAATTAATTTATCAAGTTTCGCACAACGTACCCCTCATTCAAAGTGTGTAAAGATTAGGGTATGCTTTCATTGTCCAACAAATAGCTTAAAAGTCTACCATAAGCTTAAGAATAAATCACATCTCCACCACTTAAATTCAAATACAAGCACAAATCAAAAGGTCTTTCTTTTAGTTGTAATGGGGCCTTGGTAGAGGGTAGGTGTTTTTAGCCTAGTGGACTACAAAATAATTGATCATGCTTACTAAATATTCTCTCAAATGAAACTCACATGATCTTTCAATAAATAACAAATCTCACACCCAAAAAATAATCCTACTTTCATAGACCCCAAAAACAATAGAAATTTCAGGCTCTTACTTGATATCTTTTGCAAAATATAATTGAACTGCCTTGATAAAAAAATACATCATCCTCTTCCTCTTTTATTTATTTTAACTTTTTCTTTTTTATTTGATTTTTTAAAATTTTTGTATTTTGCGAGGAAGAAAGAAGAGTTATTATAAAATCAGACAATGTAACAATTTAAAAATCAAGTAATTAATCAAATAACATTTTCTCATTCCCACCCCAAAGAATAAAACACTCAACCCCACATTGAAAACTTCTCATTAATTTCATGAAACAACCCCTTGTAATTGTAGAAACCAAATCTCATCCCAAAGCAAACATGATCAATTTAATATTTTAAGAGACTAGGCTTCATTGGCTAGCTAAACATGGGATTACAATAAAGAAAATAGGGTTCTTATAGGCTCGATGGTGCTCACTAAATGGATAAAAGGAAGGATGAAGAAAGAAAAAGTAACAAGTGGCCAATCTTAAATTTCCTTAATAATTTTTATGCTTGTATTCGATAATATGGTCTCAAAACGATAATAAATCAAGGTCTAGAGACTTTAGCACTATTTTAGGACTCACTCAACAAGGAATTCACAAAATTAAGCATATTACAAGGAAAAGAGGCTTAAACCTTTCTTTATAATGTAAAAATGAATTTTAATTTTTTTAAGAATTTGTAAACTTTCAAACCTTAAGATTTTCTTTAAAGACAATGATAATTAAATATCTATGGTAGAAAACAATGTTTTCAAATTAAGAAAGTGAATCCAAGGCATAATTAGATATTTTTAACAAAGTTAAAATGAAAATGAAGAAACTACGAAGCAAATAATAAGTTATTCACACAACAAAGAAAAGAAAATAAAAAAAAAATTTATAAATGAAGAAAGTAAAACAAAATAACAACAAAATTAACAAACATTACAAACCCTCCTCCACACTTAAGACACATTGTCCTCAAAGTGAAGGAGAAATTTTCAGTACGACCAAACAGACAAATAACATACTAAAGAAAAAAAACAAAAAGAAAAAAAAAAAAGGAAACTTCCTTGGAATTTCAAGGTGCAAGTAGTTGAGACAACGAAAGATGACAATTGGGTGTCGGTGTGGTTGGCTATTGCTGCAGTTTGTGTCAGTGATGGGGGGACTGTGGTCGACGGAGGGAGAGAGGGATCAGGATTTAAGGAGAGGTGCAAAATTGGAGAGTTGTGTTTTTTTTTTATATATTATCTATAAGGGAAGTATAAATAGGAGGAAGATTTTTTTTTTATTATATTTTTATTTATTATTATTATTATTATTATTCCCACCTTTGAATGTCATTACTTTCTTGGGGTTTTCCTCCAAATTCTACATATGCATTAAGGACCACCCCTGTTATACAGGTATGACTGTGGACAAGAACAAACAATCTTCTTTAACTTTGACTGCTTACAAAGCTTCAATGATCACCTAGAAGGCAATATGCAATTGATTATGATCAGCAGCAATAGACTAAGGAGTCGTATGAGAGGTTAGCATTGTATGACTATTGCTTTCTTCAGGCTTCCTTGCCACTTTACAATAGTCCTTCGGCTTTAGTACTCACGAAGTGCTCCACAGTCCTTCTGATATGCCCACCACTTGGCTTCCATAGTCCTCTGAGTATAACAGAAATAGGAGATTAATGAGACCATTTGCGATAAGAAGAAGAAGATACTAGGGGGACGATAGTAATATTGAAGGCTATTGACTTTAGAGACTTAGAAACTCATAATGAGAGATATGTTTTTTCAAAGAGAGAGTTTATTCTTTTTAAGCTTGCTTTACAATGAAGAGAACCTCTCCTTATATGGACAAGAGGAGAGGTTGAGTCTTCAGACAAACTATAATGGCCAGCTGTCATGGCCTACAATAATGACAACTATATAACTATTCATATTTGCCAGCTTTACAAACAGACAAACAAGCCAGCTTATTACAATACTTCAAGACAAAATAAAAGTCATGCCAAATACTTTTGGATTTGTGGGAGACAAAAGTGAGAGTGATAACTCTACATTTTTGGAAAAGCAGATTCTTCCTTATCTGCAATGGCTTGACTCAAGGAGTAGGGACCAGCTCATAATTGTCTTCATCCACCTGGGTCTGATTCTTGTCATCTTTTTCCTTTAATAGATGTTGCACTAGGTCTCCATACTTGAGATACAAATCTTCTGGTTCATATGGATCCTGTGAATCTTGGTCAAGGAATCGATGGTCCATTGGCTTAAGAGTTTTCTCATGGAAAAACTCCCATTCTTGAGATCTTGCTGTGAGCTCATTCTTATATTTTTGAGGAAGCATATCCCATGGTGCCTCTTCTACTAAAGTAGGCCAGATTTACTTAGGACTAGTCTTATTCCTTTCAAACATGTAGCACTGAAACTCCCTGAATTGTTCATGGTGATCAAGGGCTTTTGTCCATAATGAAAAAGAATTTTCTCCATAAAAATGGAGACATCTTAATGCCCTTGGGGTCATTCCAAATGACCAACAAGACATGGCCTATGGACTGTGTAGATTACCCTTTTGTTCAATGCTATTTGAGGTGAACTATATGAGATGTTTGCCTTCATCATATCCTTCCATTTGTCTATGGGAGAAAACCACTCAAGGAAAGTGATTAAATGTGGATTTTGATAGACTCCCCTTTTTAATTTGTAGAGATATTGGCTAAAGTGTAATGGCCTCACCTATATAGCAATGGTATAAAGGTGACATAAATACCATAGGAAAATAAGCATCTCTTTGGGCTATATCCACCCACTTCTTGGTACAGCAGCAAAGTCCATAAATGTGTAGACCTTGAGAAAAGGATATAAAGGATGAAATCCCAGCATTTCCATGAAGGTAGGTCCAAAGGTTTGCATGAGGGTGGTTTGGTATTTGAAGATTTGCTCAAATGCCACAGAGGATATTTGAGAGTAAGTGATTGGCAATTGAATTTCAGGAGGAACTCCAATCCTAAGATAGGAGGACTTGAACTTAGGAGGTTATGTGGTAGATGATTTGGATGAAGCTGACATTGTTATGGCTGATGAAGGTGAAGAAGATGAAGAAGCCATAGGTGCTATCTAGTAAGACTGGTGAATGAAAGAAATACTTTGAGGTCTGGATAAAAAATTTGTACGAGGTTTGAATCCCCTTTTATATGCCTCACCTCGAATGAGTACTTACTAAACCAATCCTTCCACCTCAACAATTATGGATTAGGCATCGTCTTTTTTGCTTTAAGAATCTTAGGAAAGGACAAGCAATCCATTAACACTATAAATTTATGACCAATTAGATGAAATTCAAATTTCTCGATGCCATATTTGACTGCCAAGATTTCTTTGAAGGTTGAGTAGTAGTATTGTTCTAACTTTTTGAAGGTCCCACTAGCATGTGAACAGATTCTCTTCTTTCCGTCTTTTTCTTCTAGCGGGATAGCTCTCCAGTAAGTGTCACTGGCATCTGTCTACAATAGTCTTTTTCCATTTGAAGGAATATGTAGTGGTGGTAACTGTTGTAGATCACGTTTCAATATTCTGATAGCTTGCATCTGACTAGGACTCCACTGTGGTGGATCTTTTTTAAGCATGAGATGTAGTGGCTTGACATGTTTTGCATAGTGGGGAATAAAGCTGCGTAGATAATTGGTAATTCCAAGGAACTGTTGGATTTGCTTTCTTGAAAGATTCTCGTCTAGAAACTTTAACAGCTCAGCAGCTATGTGTGGACCAAGTTGATACTGGCCATCTTTAATTTTCATCCCTAGAAATTCTATCTCCTCTTCTGCCATTTTCATTTTTGTAGGAGACAACATTATCCCATATTGTTGTGTGAGATCTGTGAACTTTGTTAATAATTGAATATGGAATTCTTCATCTGGTGAAAATAATAGTATGTCGTCTATGTGAACTAATGCATTGTCAAGAAGAGGTTTATAGACTTTGACCATTGCCTTTTGGAATAGAGATGGTGCTATTTTTAATCCAAATGACATGACTATCCATTGATAATGTCTATTGGGTAAACAGAACGCCGTTTTGTGTCTGTCTTCTGATGTAATTCCAAGTTGCCAAAATCCTGCCTTTAAATCAAATTTTGAAAATATTTTTCCCTGCAATAAATGAACAAATAGTGAAGAAATTTTTGGTAACGAAAATTTATTGTCTCTAAGGAAATGGTTTAAAGGCTGATAATCAATAACAAGTCGTTTCTTGCCACGAACTTGTTATGATCTTTTATTGACATAAAAGGCTTGGCAGACCCATTCTGAATTGGTAGGCTCAATAAGCCCATGGGCCAATAACTGTGAACATTCATGATATGCCAACTCTTGATCATCAGGATTCATGCCAGGATGTGTTGCCTTTGTTAGATTGATATCCTCATTAAGTTTAAAGGGTAAGGATATGAAAAAGGTCGGATTAGTCCACAAAGGTTTAGGATTTTTGGATAGAAATTTTGTATGATTTCCTACACAACACAGGTCTTTTAGTGTTTGGATTTTTTGGGTTATGGCTGGTGAAAGTTGGGCCAGACTAAGTTCTAGGAGAAATAAGGATGTAGTTGTGGTATAAGACTGAAAATAACTTTTGAATTTCAAGCATGTAGGAAGAATCCTCAACTTAGCCAATTTCCAATACAAGTCGAAGCCCACAACTAATCTTTATCTGGCAATGTTGACCCAAGAAATCTCGCATGGATCTTGCAGCTCGGGAAAAATTGAACAGTAACAGGCTTTGTTGTAATAAGACCCATATGAAAGATAGCACCATTAGCAGCCTTAAAATATTTTTTATATGGACTCCAATATCGGGCTAGTAATATTTTTGGGCTCATGACTGATACATGGGCTCCTGTATCAATAAAAGCAACTGCTCTGATGGGCTTTGCAAATGGTTATGGAAATACTTGTACGAAAGCAAGAGGAACAGGATGATCCTCTTTGAATTGTAGTTCCTTAGTAGAAGCCAATTCAACAGGAGTCATAGAGGAAAAATCTATAGGAGTCATAGCATGGATTCCTTTACAGTCTGGTTCATCTTCATCAAAGGAAAAATCTTGAATAGCAAAAACTATTTCCTCTATTGGCTCATCATCAATGGAGAATAATGATTATATGTCTGCATTGTCCAAATCTATAACATAAGAGATTTAGATTTGTTGAATCATTTTTTATGCTCTTTGAGGTTTGTTAGGACATTGTTTAGCAAAATGCCCCTTTTGTCCACAGATATAGCATCTGGTTGATTTTCTTCTTCCCCTGTACTTCTTTCTTCGAAAGTATCTCCATTTCCCTTTCTTGGAACCAAAATTCTTAGCTTTCATTCGTAGGAAATGCTTCTTCTTCTTGCTGAGACAAACACAAGTGCCTTCATTTCCTTTGCACTTAATCATGAGATCCTTTCTTTTGCAAGATTTCTTCAAATAAGGATTCTTTTGTCTATCTAGCATTTGAGTGATGACCTTCTTTTCACTGCATAATTTTTTGAGGCCTTGAATCATTAATTGATAGATTTCCCCAAATGAAAGATCATTTAGGGATTTGTCCTTTTGCCTCATAATCTAATGGATTGTCGTGGTTAAAATCTCTAATAAGGAAGTGATGAATGCTTCTTTTAGGTCTGGACTTGCCCAACTGCTCAACTGATAAAACTTATTTGCCATTTGTTGGTAATGAAGGTCAAGATCTTTCTTTAATAATGAACAACACTTCATTTGAAAATATTCTCGCCTTTGAATGTCATTACTGTCTTGGGGTTTTCCTCTAAATTCTGCATACAAGATTCCCAAGAATTCTGCAGCACCTACACTTTGTACTAATGTGAGTTTTGAATATTCGTCTAGGGCGGTGTACCAATATTGAAACCTTTCTGTCATCCTAGTAACAAATTCTTTAAGAACTGTTCGCATCACCACACTAAGTTTCTTCATCTGCGTGTCAATCCAAGCCTGAACTGTTGAAAATGATCTCTGTACATGTCCGGGCTTATATCTTCCAATGTAAACCAAGGTCCTCCTATTGATGTATGTGGTTGATTAGAAGACCTGTTATTTTTAGTTTCCATAGGCTAATTTGGAGTTTCCACCGTATAGGATGGAGCAGGAGGAGGATCTGCTATAAATTGAGCAGGAATCTTGTCATCTGAAGAAGTAGTATATTCAATATCTTCTTCTGATTCAGAAGATGAAGAAGGTTCCTCTGCTTTTGAGTTGACCATAGAGAATGATGGAATGGATGAAGAATCCCTAAGATAAGATTCTATAGGGTTCATCATTTGGCTTTCTGGTGGGTTTGATGGTTTGGATGGAGTTTTAACTGACTCAGTGGAAGTAGCAGTATGCATGGAGGAATCTTTAGGTTTAGGTGCTGGTTGCATAGGAAATTTGCCTGCTCTGAGTTTTTTGTGAAACAAGTTTGTAACTAGGCCATGGTGTTCTAATTCAGCTGTGGTAAGTATATGGAGAGAAGGAGGTTTAGCAGGTGGAGCTTTTGGTAAAAGGATATTAAAGGGATCTTGATATTTGGTCTTTGAGGATTCAAAGGGAAAGTCTTTTTCAATTCTTTCCAATTGGGATTTGAGCTTTTGAATCTCTACAGCTTGTCTCCTGATTTCTTCAGATTGAGCCCTTTGAGATATCATCTGCATTACTTCTTTATGCTTCTCTTCCATTTGCGATTGTAGTCGAATCATCAACTCATAAATTGCTATTTCATGCTCAGTGAGTCTAGTTTCAACATGTTTTACCTTTTGTGATACTTGGTCTACCTTAAATTCTATAGTTTTTAGAATTCGATTTTGTGCTAAAGTATTGGTAGACTGCCAGTTTAGAACTGCTTCTGTTGGAATAAAACTCAAAGGTTGTCCTTCTGCATTAACTCCTGTGGGATTTTTAACTACTACCATGGTCCTGACTCTGGTATTTTGGTTTACTGTGTCAGCTAAAGGTGGAAAATCTTCCTCTGTAGATTGGAACATGCAGAGTTGTGGAATTTGTTTGGGTTGAGGTATTTTAGGTTGCCATTTTTGAGCTTGTGCTGAGCAAGATAAAGGTGTTTGGTTTTGTGGTGATCTGTGGATAGTTTCTTTAAGAACAGGGTTAAGTGTTTGGGGAATAGGACCATAATTGACAACATAATCATATTTAGCCAAAGGTTCTCCTAGTAATCCTACTGAAGGATCACCGTCTTCAAACATTTTCCTCATGGAGTTTTCTAAACATCCTTTTCCTTTTATTCTTTTTGGTTTTTCCTCTTCCTCATCAGAACCATAAATACAAGCATCACAATGACACTCATCCCAAAAACAGTGCCCATCACGTTCATATGGATAAAGTGGATTTCCATTGTTCTAAAAATAAACAACCGACATATCTTTTTTTAGAGAACAATGAGTCATCATGAACTGTGTTATAAATACACCACTTTCTGCTGTAGCTGGAGGAGTTCTTGTGAACTTGGTTTCTATAGTACCATCTGCTCTACGGTAGTATATAGGTTCAGTAGATTGAACTAGTTGCATACTTTGATGCATCTGTTCATAACTAGTAACCCATGCCTTTGGAAGTAACTGAAGAAGTTCATTCCTCGTGATCTGTCGAGGAATATGGATACATGTTGGAGCATTATTGGTGTCCGCCATGATCAACAGAGCCTCATTTTCATCAGGAAGTGAAAGATCGATTGAGTGATTTTGAATTCTGTAGATCATTTGATAATGAAGAGTAGCAGTCATTGCAGAGATGACTTGAGGAGCACCAGTTATCTGGATCTGTACCTTTAAAATTCATTTATATCTTTTTATTCCTCTTGTGCGCATCGATGCACATTAATGCGTTGGTGACCGCACAAGGATGGGACAACATGTGTGGTCCGAACCACACACATGTGCGGCTTGGACTGCACATGTACTACTAGCATAAAGGTGCACAAAGGGATTTTCCCTTTGTGCAGGTGTGCAGTTTGCCGCACACCTTATGGACCTTTCTCTTCTTCTTTTTTTTTTTGGTTTCTTATTTTTTTAAATTCCTACAAAAACAAAACATTACAATAAAAATCACATTAATTAAACTTCATACAACAAATCAAATTTTTATAATTTTAGATTTTATTTTATGGTTTTTTATTTTTATTTTTATTGTTTTATATTTTTTCTTTTAATTTTTTTGAAAAGAGTATAAACCACAATAAAAAAAAAAATGAGACTAAAACATGAAGGGTAAAATGGGACCAAAAAATACTAAAAAGAAAATAGATTGGCTAAATTAAGAGATATAAAGTGTTCTTAATATTTTAGTCCCCAACAACTGTACCAAAAACTTGATACGGTCCGAGTCCAACACCTATAGATCGAGTAGGCAAGTGCACTTATTGAGTATAGTATAGCATAGGAGTATCAAGTGTCGATCTCTCAAGGACTAAAAAAACTAATATTGTCTTTTTCTTTATTATTTAACTGGAAAATTTAAGGAAATTAATTAACTAATTAAAAACTACAATAAAATAATTCAACAAACTAGAATAATGAAAATATGAACTAGAGAGTGGAAAAGATGACCGATATGACAAATGACACTCAAATATTGAATCCTCCTAAGAGTTATTCATAAATTAATTTTTCAACAATACAATCTAATTTAATATTTATAAAACCGTGGAAAACCCTTTAGTATGTTAAACTTCTTCTCAAGATCATTAACATCTAATTCTTGGTTGATTAATTGGAATCTCTTCCTAATTAAAATCCTCATAAAGTTGCATTATAGTTTTTTAAATTTCAATATTAGATTTGACTCTAATCCAGAGGATTTATGTTATCCTATCTCTAGGGGTACATGCAACTCCTTTCAATTGTGCTAAATTTATTCAATAACTTGATTTCTCAATCTAA